>CM073778.1:84011385-84067035 GCA_037158775.1 Hetaerina titia
TACCGACGTTCAGCACCTTCAGTCAGGTGACAAACTTTCTTAGGAGGAATGAGAGTGCCACCAGTCACTGAAAATCGACCATCTGTGAGAATCGTGCCGGGGACTTTATTTTGGCGCGATGCACACCTACAGCATGCGCCTCACCTAACATCAAGTTATCACAGGAACTATATCCATCATACTAAGTAAATTCATTGCAACAAAGTAGCATTTCCTGATGAAAAAGGGATTACGGTTAAAAGAACATTCCTCACAAAGCCATTTTTATTTATCTGCATTACGTTTTTTATGAATTCTTATTTATTTCAAATAAATGTATGTCAAGAGCGTATTGATATACTAGTGCTCGTATACACATGAAGCATTTTATAGCCTTTTTCGTAGTTTTAGAATTAAAACAGCCTCTCCAAGGAGATCAATTTTTAAGGGGCCTCAAAAGAAACGGCCGGACATAGCAGTCTGATTTAATACGATATTGCTGTATTGAGAGCCGCGGAATGCGAACGAAATTGCTAGCCTTTCGGTTGCACGTGAGACCAATGAAATTTTTGCTAAAAATTGTGCATGGTGGTGAAATGAAATGATGACATTTTTCGCAATTGGAACACACTCTCCGGAAAATATGTCACTATCCCGCGTTAATCTTTTCTGACGCCATAATGTATGTTGAGCTTTCACGTCACTCATTTAAAGGCAAGTGAGAATTAGGGAGGGGCATTGGGGTAGCGATAGTATATTGACGCCATTGGGAAAGGGGTGAGAGTGCGGGGAGGAAGAGGAGAGAATGAGAGAGGGAGAGAGAGAGCTGCAGCTTAGAGGAAATGCTCGACTGAATGGAAAATGAAAGGTAAAACCGATAATCCGTCGTGGAAAAACCTCGCCGTCACATGGACGGATTGAAAACCCATATAGAGTGTAAGGCTCAACGTCGAGTACATTCGGATTGGATTGATAAAAACGGAAATAAAAAAATACGGATGGTGGAAAAAATATCGCCAGGAATAACCCCCACCTCCCCGAAAATTTCTGCTTGATTGCTAGTAAAAATATAAAAAAAAGGTATACACATATATAACGAAGCAATTTTGACGAAATACGTTTCGTGGAATATGAAGTTATGGCTTCGGAAACGTCATCAATGAGTCAAGGAGAAAAGATGGAGGGTGGTGGACGGAGCGGGAATGGGTCGTATTGCGGGGCTTTTTGGATTTTTTCATGCGTGCACTTATTGAGGTGATCCGAGAATGGTGGGGGAGGGTCGCAGGAGTTTGTGGTGGCGTCAGGGCGGGGACAAGGGGGCGAGGAATAGGGGTGTTACGGCTCGGAAGAGGTAAGCAACGAGGAAAGGGGTGAGCTACACGCGAAAGTGATTGAGATGGCCTGCCGGCGTAGTGGTTTGGGGACGAGAGGGAGGGCGAGAGAGTGTGGAAAGTGATTTGGCTGAGAGAGCCATTGGCCATTGCGCATCGAGTTGCTCTTTCCCCCCATTTAGAGTGACGCAGCTGTTTGGTCTCGGCTCAATTAGTTTGTTTTTGTTGCCATTTTGGATGAAAACCCCGACGGCAATCTATTTGATAGGTTTGCTCAATTAAAGTAAGAGTACCCATTGGTAAAAGTATTCAATACATCCGCCTCCCCTCTCCCTCACGCACGGGTTTCCGCTCTGGCGCGAGTGGCTCAACCCACGTCTGCTACGCGCACGCCAATGGAATCGTCAACGCCAATGACACCGTGACAAGTTCATGCCTGCGAGCTAAGAAACAGGTGTTTTCAATGGAAATTGTTCATTTACCAGCTCATAACGAGGCAATCGTTCCCTGAGTGCGTGTTTCTGTCGTTAGTTTTCGGTCGTAATCCCAACTCACCGCGAGTTTTACTTAAGCAATTCCGTTTTGTCTTTTGCAAAATTTTGAGTTGAGTTGCTTATAAATAACGTAGGATGACTCGCTTTTACCCCTTACTCCTTTGACCGATTTTTGAGCCCTTAATACGTCTCCCCTCTCGTGGAACTTGAGAATTTAATCGAGTTTCCTTTGCAACACTAGACAGAATTTATTCTCCTGACCCAATCGTAGACCCTCCGTCTCTTTGACGACGTATACTAAGCCTGAGAACCTGAAATTTATTGGTATTTTAAATAAAGATATACGTTCTATCTCTTATGTCTTTACATGCTATAAAAACAGGAGATCCTCAGACGGTGGCATATTTCCCATGAACTGAAATATTCTAAAATATTAGTGGGTAAGTTTGATATCCCACGCAGCTAAAGTCATTCTCAGGATCATCAACAAAAGGATAGAGAGTAAGGCAAATGATTACTTAGGGGATGATCAGTTTGGGTTCAGGAAAGGAAGAGGTACGCGTGATGCCATTGCAGTAATGAGAGCACTAGTCGAGAGGAATATAGAATACAATCAGGACGTTTTTGCCTGTTTTGTAGATTTCGAAAAAGCGTTTGATAGAGTGAATTGGGAAAAATTAATGCGTGTATTGCAGAAAATAGGAATGGATTGGAGGGACAGGAGACTAATCCGCAACCTATACATGTCTCAGACTGCTCAGGTGCGAGTGGGGAACGGAGAGTCCGGATGGGCAGTGTTAGGAAGAGGTGTAAGGCAGGGTTGCCCATTGTCACCGGTACTGTTCAACGTATATGTAGAGGAAATGATTAAAGAGGCATGGGAAGAACTGGAGGTAGGAATGAAAGTCGGAGGGGAACTCGTAAAATCGGTTAGGTTTGCTGATGACCCATAGCATTAGTTGCTCAGTCAGCCAAGGGGTTGCAAACATTGTTGAGTGAATTGGAGGTTCAGTGCGATAAATATGGGATGAGAATAAATATTAATAAAACAAAGGTTATGCGATTTTCCAGAAAGGAAAACGCTAAGCTAATATTAAAATAGGCGGGGAAAAAATAGAGCAGGTAGAGCAGTTAACATATCTCGGAAGTGTTTTGGACCAACACGGTCAAAGTGGTAGGGACGTAAGGAGAAGAATTGCGCTAGGCAAGGAGGCTTTCTCAAGGAGGAGGGAGTTGATGACGGGGACGTTGAGTAGGGATGTTAAGACAAGACTCGTAAAAACTCTGATATGGAGCGTAGCTATGTACGGCGCGGAAACGTGGTCGCTGAAGCAGGAGGATAGACGTAGATTGGAGGCTTTTGAAATGTGGGTGTGGAGAAGAATGGAGAAGGTGAAATGGACCGAAAGGAAAACAAATGAGGAAGTACTAAAAATGGTGGGGGAGGAGAGGGGTTTGTTGAGAGAAATCCTATGGAGGCAAGAAAAATTGATGAAAGGCGTATTGAGCGGTAGTGGAATGTTGAAGAGGGTAATAGAGGGGAGAATGTTGGGCAAGCGAGGTAAGGGTAGGGACAGGATAGGGATGTTGGACGGGATGAAGGGAGGAAAGAAGTACGCAGAGATGAAGAGGGACCTGATGTAGATTAGTTTGCTAGGTGGGGAGTCACAAAATGTTTATTTGATAGTTGTGTCCATCCAAAAACCTACCTTAACCGGTAGATTACCTAATAATAAAAAATTAGTGGGTAAGCAAAATGATCACGTTGCTTTATCAGTTCACTCTCCGTGCTAGTATTGGTTATTCAATAGGCATATTTTAATATTATGTGAAAATCATAAGATACGTTAGCTACTTGATCGTTTAAGTATTATTAAACCACATTATTTCCCGCATATTTAGATTCAAAATCGGTTTCCATTTGTTTTTACACCATCGTATGTAATTTTATCATTTTGATAGAAAAAAGAACCATAAACACAGTAATCAACCTGAAGGCCGGTTTGGCAGGTGTTGGTAGAGTTAACCCAGTACTAAGCCCGACGGCGCGTGAAACTCACACATCAGAGTAACGGGACAGTTCGTTTCCCTGTATTTTGATAGTATTTTCATTATTTTAATTAAATTTTTTTTCATTTATTTTATAAGCCGAAACAATCTACAATGTAAGTGTCGTCCTACGTGGCATTAAATTTACTTTGTGTTCTATTGCGCCGTCCAAATATTATATATGTTTATATTTTAGGTAGGTTTTTGGATGGGCAAAACTATCAAATAAATATTTTGTGATTCCTAACAAAAAAAAATGGAGCAACATAATCTACATCGGGTCCCTCTTCATCTCTATGTACTTCTTTCCTCCCTTCATCCCAATAAACATCCCTATCCTGTACCTGCCCTTACCTCGCTTGCCCAACATTCTCCCCTCTATTACCTTCTTCAGCATTCCACTACCGCTCAATACGCCTTTCATCCATTTTTCCTGCCTCCATAGGATTTCTCTCAACAAACCCCTCTCCTAGCCCACCATCTTCAGCACTTCCTCATTTGTTTTCCTTTCGATCCATTTTACCTTCTCCATTCTTCTTCACACCCACATTTCAAAAGCCTTCAATCTACGTCTATCCTCCTGCTTCAGTTACCACGTCTCCGCACCGTACACAGCTACGCTCCATATCAAAATTTTTACGAGTATTTTCTTAGCATCCTTACTCAACGTCCCCGTCATCAACTCCCTCCTTGTGAAAGTCTCTTTGCCAAGCGCAATTCTTCTCCTTACATTTTTTTTACTAAGACCGTGTTGGTCCAAAACACTTCCGATATACGTAAAACTTTCTATCTGCTCAATTTTTTCCCCTCCTATTTTATTGTTTAGCTTAGCCCTTTTTTTCTGGAAAATCGCATAACCTATGTATTATTAATATTGATCCTCATCCCATATCTTTTGTACTCAATTTCCAATTTATGTGCGAGTACATACTCTTATATATACACTCACACAAACTCATATTGAAATATGTCTATGTAACAAATTTAAATATGAGAGTGCATTTCTCTGAAATGTGGACATCAAGGAATAAAGAAAGTAACCTCTCCCTATTTCCTCAAAGAAATGGGGAGATACTTCTATGCCCACGTGGACGCTCGTGAATAAGTATGCCACCTTCTCCAGTTTTGCCATCCTATTTAATGTTTAGCTTAGCCTTTTCCTTTCTGTAAAATCGCATAACACTTGTTTTCTTAATATTCTTGTTCCATATCTATCGCACTCAATGTCCATTTAAAGGTGATAATGGGCAACCCTGCCTTTCACCTCTTCCTACCACTGCCCATCCGTACTCTCCGCTCCCCACTCGCCCCTGAGCAGTCAGAGTACAGGTTACGGATTAGCTTCTAGTACCACCAATATATCCCTGCTTTCTACCGTATACTCATCAGTTTTTCCCAATTCACTCTATCAAAAGATTTTTGGAAATCTACTTAACAGGCAAATACGTCCTGGTTTTATTCTATACTCCTCTCTATTAGTGATATATATATATATATATATATATATATATATATATATATATATATATATATATATATATATATATATATATAATGCAAATGGACTAGTCGACACAAAGACAGAAACTGAAAAACATTAACGAGGGACTCACTGGGTCTCGAATTTTCGGTGGTGCAACCGCCTTTCTCAAGAGGAGTAAGGAACAAAACTCAGTTGCATGTATATATATATACATGTATTTTAGCGAATTAGATAGTGCAGAGCTCGATGATAGGCCATCAACGCCTGCTGACCGCGTACACCGTTTAACTAAATGGGAAGTGTAATATTTTCCTCGATTTTTTGCTCGATGAATTTGATCGAGTGCACACTTCCTCCCTCGACTTGAGCAGCCTTCAGAGGTTCTTTTGCTTTCACTTCGGTCAATATATCAATCAACGAGCTGCGCAGGCCACGTGCCAGATATTGGCGTCCCTGTCACCCCGCCATGCGCAATTTTTTAAGTACTGCCCTCAGCCTTTTACTCCTATTCCCTCTCCCCCTCCACCAACCCTTTCCAGTCCCTCCCGTCCCCCGTCTATTAGCCCCCCCTCCTCTGAACCTCATGTCGATTTTTACATGTCATGTCAGTTTGATTTACACGATCCGCGATGTCGTCTTTTCAACGATCAGTCTCACCCTATATAATAGTAATAATACAACGTCTTTATATTTTCATTCTTTTTATTTTCACAGTGCCACCAGAGCACCCGGTGGTGTTCGACAGGAACGGCCGAGCCCTCACCACGTCCGCCGGCCCGTACAACGAGGGCGATGACGTCATTCTCAACTGTCGCGTCGAAGGGGGTGAGACATTATTTTTTTTTGCTCAACTTCCATGTTGGACAAGTCTTCCTTATTATGTTTCTGTGTTATTCCTAATTAACTGCATGTAAATGTACATAGCCAACAATTTTAATTAATAGTGACATCAGTTAATAATGAATAGAAACTCAATTATTCAAAGAGATGATATAATTGACGTGATGCCATTGATGGTATAGCATTTATCCTAAAATATTTAAATATAGATTTATGATTAAGATAATTTGATTACATTGCATAATTTATCAATGACACACCCATCTCGAGAGATGCAAAAAATAAAATGTACATTGGTTTTTTACAGATTTTAACAAAATCAGTTTTCGAAATCTGGTGTAGTTTTCTTTGTTAATTCTGAGAAACTGTGGAAAAACGAATTTCTGAGAAAATATATCTAGGCTTAAATCATATGTAATTGGACGGGTGAGTTTATGTATAACGGAACATGTAAAATAATTGGGAATCATACTCGTGCATCAGACCATAAATATGGAAAACATGTCATGAAGTTCTGCATAGCTTTATCAAAGAAACTAGGCCTCCTTTAACGGGATGGAATGATGAAAATATTGGAATTTAAGGAAAAAAATAGGAGAATTGTTATTTTTTGGCGTTTTTTGAACGATGACCTGAATGGAGTACTTGAAAACCTATGCGAAAGAAACTATTTTCAGAATTATATATTTATGAACGACGTAAAAATGTCACATTATTTTTAAAGTACAGAAACAAAATGCCTAACTCATACAAATTTTACCAACAATTCTGACTGTTTGAGTTGAGTTGCATTGTATTGCGTTGTAGGAATGTAATGAGAAGTAATGGGAACGAAATATTGAACACATGAAGCCTTAGATTAGTTATCTTTTAATTAATCACACAATTCGTGATCTCAGAAATAGGAATCATCTATTACCGCGTTTGTAAATAAATTAAAGCATCGCTAAAAATCACGAAATTCCGTAACGGATAGTGAGCAAATACCTCCTGACTTGGCTCCCCTGAGTCGGCTTAAAGGGCATATTGGAGAATTGCACAAAAGGTTGGTTTTTAATTGGTTTTATTTTAAACCACCTACTAGCCCAGAGTCAAGGGAACATTTGTACTAGAGGGACCGACTTTTCTCCCTGTGTCACTTGCCAATTATCAATAGTGTAACTTATACATAGGGTATGAGTTTATTAAACAAAATATGAAATTTTCCATTCCGAAACGCTCCTGTCAGTTTTTTTAATGTTTTACCAATTAAGCATATTTGCTCCTCAAGATAGAACAAAAGTAATTTTTTATGTGGAATAATCAAAATGAGAAAAACGAAACGAGGTTTGTATCATCGTCTGTTTGATAATTCGCACCATGTATAACATTCAATTTTTTTATTATAAATATTTTATTTCAAGGAAAACATATAATAATCCACTAAATGAAAACGACTCTTTTCTCTTGAACCCACCCAACGTCTTTTCCTGCAAAATTTGGAATTCGACACGATATCTTGTAAAAATTCTTCCCTCTTGTGATCATATCGCGGTACGCCTCAGCCCCTCAGCCCCCCGAGTCATAATGTAAGCACCACTACCAGGTTAATGCAATAACCGGAAATTAATATTCCATATTCGTGCACAATTAATGCAGCTGAGAAAATTGATGATGCTTTAGTGAATCAAACAAAAGCACCTAGAGTCAGCAAGCCAGCATGACTACAAAAGATGGTGTGTAGTTTCAACTGAAGGCATTATTATAACTATTACTGATTCTGCTTCATCTTTTTAAGTATTAGCAAAATATTTAATTGATTTCCTGGACAAATAATGGCACTAAATAATAATATTGGTTATTAAAATAATTTCGACTTTGCAGTATTGAAATTTCCACGTCGATCAATATTTCAAAATAATTACTCAAAATGTATTTCCAGTGGCTATCTAAAAATATTTTTATTTCGTATTCAGTCATAATTTTCAGACGAGAAAATGAAAACAGCAAATGCTTTTATTATCGGATCAATGCACACATCTGCACTCTCTCATGTGTCTGGTTCTTCAAATAGCTAGCATTGTGCTATACTTGCAAGTATAACATCCGATTAATTAAAATGCAAATGTTTAATTGCTTAAAATTCATTTTGTTTAATCGATATTCGAACTCTCTACACCAAGTTATCGAGCGATTTGTTGGATTCCGGATATGTGCCGAGTTTTATTTCACTATAATGTGATTTATGTTGCGTTTGAGCTTCTTATCCATTAATATAACTGAGTATTGAATTCAGATAAAGCATTTCTGGCATTAGTCGTGGACTGGCAGCAAAGGTTCCCTGAATATGTGTGTACAGTTGGTCGTCTTTTGGGAAAACGGATAAATTGAGTCACGATGCGCTTAATTTAATAATTGTCCATGCTCGGAAAGCGTGCTTCTGTACCAAAAAATAATGCAAATGCTTTTAATAACACCAAGATATATTGTAATGGTCGCCCCATGCCAATTTTCAGATACCAATGAAAGTCGTTTTGCCAAAGTAAACTTTCGCTTAAACAGCTGGAATGTAAATCTAGTAATAAATAAATGATCAATAGGGTTGATTTATTGGTAAATAGTCGATAATCGCAGTAAAATCACTTAGTGTAATACGTACTGGACTTGATTAGTTTAGACCTCAAATTAAATCACCCAGCACCATTTGTAAAGAAATGCTACAAGACGTGTTACAAGGCGCTAGGCATAGGCAAAAAAATGATTTCATGACTCGCAAACACCAATAAAACAACAAAAAACAAACTTCGTTTACATGGGTGACATAGTTATGTGATAATGCATTGAGAAACTGACTTTTTTAACCGTCGGTTTCCTTTTGAAAATTATAATGAATGTGAGAATGGGTTGAAAGTTACCACGCGTTTCAGTGGGTTGTCTATGGATAGATTAGTGCAAATAGTAGAATAAGTTATCGCATCACGCCTTTTTATGGTGAGACATTTGGGGATCTAGAAAATTTGGCACCCCCAGGGGTCGCGAATATCGTGTCGAGGGGAAAATGACGGGCAGGTGAAAGGAGCAAGGTGAGGTGTTCCTCGAATTTCATCCAATGCATGATGTCACGGTTTTAATAACATGCGCATTGCAGCCCATCTGTGTGTTTTGGCGAGAGAGTGAGTTACGGGTAGGGGGAGTGTGGAGTAGGGGATTAGGCAGCCGAAGAATCCAGGGCTGGCGAGAAGACCAGTTGCCCGTCCACCCACTTGCCCCGCGAGGAATTTTTATTACCTTGGTGGGCATTGGGAAAGCAGTTCAGGGGCGTGCGGAAAGGAAGGGATTGCAAGTGGACTCCGGAGACGACTCGGGCTCGTTCGCATTTCCTCCTTCTCTTTTTTCCCGGGCGAACAGTGGCCAATGGGATTGAGGGAATGCTGGAGATTGGAGAAAGGGAAGAAAGGGATGGAAGAGGTACGCCGTTGCCAGCAATTTTACTGGGCGTTATTTCTTCCTTTGCATTTCCTTGCATTTTACGACTGTCCCGCCTTACGGCCCGTGTGCCGCAGTGCTCAGTGCACAGTTCGACAGTGAATCCGAGAAACGGATGGGAACGCGGGAGAACTGGCGCTAAAAATAAAGATAAATCTACTCCTCTCACATTTGAACGAACCATTTTTTTGGGATTTCCGGTACGAACCACTTTAAACCACGAAATCGCTCCCCATCCTGTCGATTTCAATCCGAAGTCAAGGAATGAAGTGTTATGCTTCGGCATTGTAGCGGATGATAGTAATCATTGTCCATTAAAATTATTCCTTATTTTTGAACGGTATTCTAATCGCAAAGAAGAGGGAATAAGAAAAAAACTTTAATTACTTTCACTCCAGGCAGGGCTCATATATAAATAATACTGATAAATTTTGGAGAGATTTGGCTGACTTTCCAAACATGTTTCCTTTACTGGTGACAGTACATGTTTAAACTTTAAGAGATATGAACGAAAGAAGATAAAAATGTATTCTGATATTTAATGTGAGAATATGAGTAGAAAAAATGTTCATGTTTGGTTGTTCAGATTATATTATTCATAATTTTATGCAACATTGAACAGATTTGTTGAAAGAGTATGTAAAATCTAATGTTTCCAAAAGAATTATTTATTTATTCTTTTATGTCGTTAGAGGCCCTTGAAAGAAAGTGGTCAATTTTTATAAATTAACTATCCGGGAATTTTATCTTCTACTGAGACAACATTTCTTCGATTAGCATTCACTTTAGAAAGAATTTTGCAATAGCTAAGGTGTCTGAAAGAGTATTTTTCTGTCTCTCACGCCACACATTTTTTGGAAGAGAAATTTTGAATTTTCATTATCGTTGTTTGATCTACCTTCATTCTATGTTTAAAGGAATGTCTAGATCAGGGAAGGGAATCAACAATATTGTAGGTACTTTTCACAAAAGAAAACAAGCTTCTTTAAATGTGAGGGTCAAAGGAAATATTTTGCCATCGCTGGGAAACAAAACTTTAAATGTGAAAGAGTTATATTGCAGATATCAGCCCATTTGTCAAAAATACATTACTTAGTTTAAAAAGTGGAAGGACGAATTCGAGAAATTTGGAATTTTTCAGTAAATGGAATTAAAGAACAAATGCCTTAGACATTTATATTTAATGCTACAAAAGGAAAAGAAAATTATTATCGATTATGAACTATATTTTTAAAATCATTATATATTATTCAAAGGCTAATGATGAAAGCCGTGATTGAATTAAGAACTTTGGGTAAACGGGATGGAAGAAGAAAGAAAGTAGGCTTTTAGATAACTTGAACTTTTAATGAAAGAAAAAGTCTCTGTTTTAAAAATGTTTTACAATCCTGTAATTAATATTGGAAAATCATTTTAGAATATAGGTCATATTTTAGTTAGTCCTTTTAAAAAATTAAGTGTTTATCTCGGAATTACTTATTTCCAAATGTTTTATTGCACCGTGTATATAATTTATGATTTATTGGAAAGATACAGATCAATTTGGAAGCAAAGTAAAAGGTAAACTATATGCAATCTAGACAATAAGAAATACAAGTTATACCTAGTATACTATATCTACAAGTTCGAAAAGAAACAGGAGCCCTATCAGCTGAACAAATTATAAATTTCAATTACACCTCTCACGATTATTTTCTGACTACTCTGCTTACACAACTTCGTCTAAATATGCAAAACCGTTATTTGATCTAAAAATTCTTTCTTAGTACCGATCTTCGCGAGTTTTACGATAAGAATTCTGCTGGCGTCTCGAAATGTGTGAACCTCAACACTTGGCCGGCTTAGACAACAGTTTTAACACTTATACTAAGTTATCACTCCGTTATGACCTTAAGCATCTGGTTACCCCATATAATGGTATAGGTAAGATTAGAAAAGTGAGGGAAATAAATGAAAATTTGGCAGATAAGTTTGAGTAAACAGGGTTAAGGTGGAAAGTGCGCCAAAAATATCAAAATGATGCAAAATAGTTATAGTATGAAATCAATCAAATCGTAATAGTATCAAATGCCCTCCGATTCATTTTGTTCAGTTATTCTACCTAATAAAGTATATGTTTGGATAGTACCTAATGTCTTTTAACTTTTACGGGCATGGCAATTCCCCCTTTATCACCCAGCAATATTTAATTCTTCATTTCATCATGACGTTTACCTGCCTCCATGCTGTCTACAGAGCCAACTGTCTTCCTTCCTCTACTTCGCTTACTCTTCTCGAAAACTCTATCACTCCATTCAACATCCTACAGCCTTTCAACACTACCCACATCTTTTTTATCTTCTTTCTTTATTTTTAGTAACTTCCTCTCTTTGCTTATCCATCTTAAAACTTCAGCGCCTGTCTTCATCTCTGTCCAACTTATTTTCTTCATTCTTTTCCAAGACTACATCTAAAAACTCTCTTGCCTCCTCAAACACCACATCTCATGTACAAGAATCTCATGGAATTTTTCCTCCTCCTTTCCTCCGTATCGAATTCATTAATAATATATTCTTTTCATTTGTACTTTGTGTAAGATATCAATGTCGAAGCAAAAATATCTTCTTGAGAAAGCCTCTATCGATGAAATAATTCTACTAATTTCCCTGCTACTATACTCATTTTCATCTTAAATTCGTATTGCCCAATTATATTATGAGCTGCTCAATCTGTTCTAGATTATCTCTTTATACTTTCTTGTTAAATTTACCTTTCCTACTTATTGAGAATTTTATTACTTTTTCTATCTTGTGAATATTCCTCATTTCATATCCTTCACATTGATCCTGCAAAGCAACCAAAAATAACTCACTTTGCTTAATTATTTACAAGTAGCTAAACTAATCTTTTTGGCGAACAGTTTTAATTCCAGCTCAATCCCTTCATATACCAGTTAGCATATACATGAATTGCGTGTGAAAACGGGCAGGCCTTTCTCACTTCCCTGCCCATTCTGATTCTTCCTCTCCTAGTCTTACCTCTGTGGTCTAGTTCATGCACATGTTTCTAACAAGTAATATATCTAGTAGGGGACTACCGTTCCAGCCTTGTCCTGCATTTCGTGATATTTACATCAAATTTGTACCTTCTATTCACTGGAACGTCTTCTCAAAATGCAAGAACCAACAAATACATCCTGATTGTATTAGATTATCCTCTCTATTTACAATTATTACTCTCCTTTCTCTATCGTAACCTTCTATTTGTATATCTTAGAACTAAAATGTACTCATTTGAAGTTAAACTTTAATCCTGCAGTCATCACATGTAGTTGATACACATAATTGTTGTAATAAAATTCAAAATAAGGATACCTTTTGGACAAATTTATTTCAAATAAATATCCCTTATAAAGCTAAAATAATCCCTACCTTCCCTTTCCCCATAAAATCTTTTATAATTCTTTGGTGATATTTTCTGTTCCTACAGTCTTGTTCGATTTCATCTCGCTTAGCCCTTTATTTTATCTGTCTATTTAAATTACCTGGACTTTTCATCGTACATTTTGCATGGAGCTATACTGTGATTCTATCTTCGTATGTGTCGTATTCCTTTCCTATTTATAAAAAAGCTGGGCTATATCTTTGCCGCGAACCTCTCCTACGTGTCTGTATCATCTTCCCAGAAACCTTAACGGCTCCATCAATTATTCCCCTAATATCATATTTCTTTTAGGACAGGTATAGTTTTCCCTTACTAAATTCTGATAATTCTCATGCTCTCTTTGAAAATCCTTTTACTTTCCCGTCTCTGAAACTTCTCTTCACTCTACCACAGACTCCTCCATCACATTTTCTTGCTCCTATTAGTTTCACGTGTAAGTTTATTATTTAGTTTTTTTACCTTCTCTTCCTCATTTTCATGTTTATATTCTTCTACAATATTCGGCCATCCATCATATTAGTGTCTTCCTGAATTCATTATTTTCTCATAATTCTCGTAAACATGGTCCCTTTGTGTTCGCTATTCTTACTGTCTTTTACTGTGTATCTAACTCATTCTTCATCCACACACCTTAATCGACGTTCTTCGTGTACGTGTTGCACTATATATATATTATCCTTATATATCTTACTCCTTCCTAATTACTCCTGTTAAGCCTTTTTTATTCCATTGTGGCACTTTTCTAGCAAAAAACGAATTGGCAACGACGTTATGGCTCAAATCTGCATTCTTCCCGGGAATTTATGTGCGTTAATTACTCTGATTTATATCTAAAATAGATGTGTGATTTTATATATATCTATTATTTATGTCAACCACAGGCTAATCTAACTTAAACCTAGCTGTTTCTACTGGCATTTTTCGTGTGTACTCTCATCTGGGACAAATTTTTATTCAGGTTTTAGTTTTTATTGAACATAACTTTGTACACAATATCATTGACTACTCTGCACAATCATTTGTAATTCCTACTCTCCTATCCCACCTCTATTTCTTCTATTTTCTAGCAGGGTGCTGCAGCCTACGACAAATATTTGCCGCTTTCTTCGCTGCACGTTCTAAATTATTTCTTCCTCCCCGTGATTACTAGTTATTTAAGTCTGGATTACTGCTCTATTCGTTGGGCCTTTATCTCTGCTTATAACATTCTATCACTCACTTGATCTATTTACACTACCTTTCTCCCAGGCTTATTTTTCAATATTATGGAAACTTTATGGTTCTATAATAACTATCTCCTTCCACTATAAATTACTGTGAACATAATTCTTAGTATTTCCCGCTATCTCTCCATCCCACAGAACAAAAAGCTAATATACGTCTGTCTTTACCTCATTTCTCCATTTTCCTTGTGATCATTTTTATTTTCCTTATCTTCTAAATCAACTTTATATTCTTTGCACCTACCGTAATCGCTGCGGCCCTCTACTGAGTTTTCTTTTCCACCGCTTTCAAGTCAGTTGTCCTAGAAAAGATAACAAAAACACAAATACCGAATTTAACTAATCATACAAGAGAGATTATACTAAATAGAAATTTCCCTCAGTAACGCCGAAAAGGGTGACGATTGTCCTAGGATTTCGTATGATGACGTACGCAAATTCCCTACCTTCCACTCTCCCAAGCATGGCCCAGTGGACCAAGTCCCTACGTAATCCGAATGTATTTTGCCGTTCTTTCCGTTCATTTCATGATTTTACTGTCCTATTCATAGTTAAATCGGTAGAATTCTTGATCATACCAGGTTTATTTAGTTTTCCTTATTTTTAATAAATATATTATAAATAATATTTTAAGATGTGGTTCATATCGGCAACAACGTCAGTCAATGTCGAGGGGTTAACTTTTTCTGTTACAATCCAGCAAAAGTGGTGTGAACTACAATTTTATAGTTTCTCCGGTGCGGCCACCACTACTTGAGTGGAGGGAAAGGGGGATAGAGGTAAGAGGGGGTGTGGAGAAAAGGGAGGCTTCGCAGTTTATTTTTCGCTCCTCGGGCCTTTTTTTAAAGGATTGCTCCCTTAAGAGGAGGGAGTGGAAGTCGGTTGGTTTTTTCTTTACTTTTTTCTGAGGGTAGAGAAAATGAGGCAGCGGGGGCCGTGCCATTTATATATCACAAGGACGAGAACGGGGCCGGTGAGTGTGAAAAGAGGGTGGATTAGCATTAATCTGTTGCCTCTTGAAAATCTCAAATGATATCAAAAAGCAAACAATTGGCCCGGAATTTCCCTCTAGAGTTCCATTATCCTCTTCGTTCGTTCTATTACTCCCCCGTTTCTGCCCGCCCTTAACGCCTCTGCCATTTTAAAAGTCAGAGAGAGAGTTAAAATGGGTGAGGATGTGAGGGTGAGAGAGAGAAAGAGGGTGTACGCCAGCGTTCTCTGGACCGTGAGGGAGGATTCAAGAAGTTGCTCTGTTTTTCCAAAACCTCACCGCAAAACCGTCACGTCGGGCTGAAACTTGTAAAATAATTTTCACAGTGAAAGGCGAATACAAATGTGTATCTTTTCGAGAAATGGTGGCTAATTTGTAAATTGACCTGATCCATCAAAAAATAAAATGGCCCATGGAATACCTCATTGAAATGGTAAAGTTTTTATTTACCTTCATAAAGAGTTGACCATTATTTCGATTTGGTTAGTTCAATTCCCCAATCAGATTATGCAGCATGGAGATCAAGTGGGACTCTTAATTTAATCAATTTTCGTATGAGCTTTAAAGCGGACACTTTCTCAAAATATATTTCGTCATGATGTTCAGGAATCATTGCCACATATTCTCGCATTGCCATTTGATTACATCGAATTTCTTAAACTTTCCATTCATTCAATTGTGCAGTATTTCGTATCAGTCTATTGGAGAGTTTCCTTAACATCTGTAATGGCAATTAAACCATTATCATTAATAGTGCATTCATTTCCAAATCACTTACTTTAACATTTACTGTTAATTTGCATCTATTATTTTATTCCTTCCGTCAGTCAAAACCATTCTAACGACTATCGCTACGCCGAATTGCTGTAAATAGAGCAATTTCTTTTCCTCTGAAATTTTGGGGGCTTTTAAGGAACAAGATGTTGTGACGAAATACAGTGATGCAATGTCACAGACATTCGTCGTCGTGCGGAACCCGCCACGCTCCACGAGGTTAAAGCCAAAATGAAACACTTAGGCTGGTTATACCTTAAAAAAATTTCAAGAAACTACGGGATATGCCGCAACAGTAACTTCTAACGGAGTCATCCGCTAAGTGTGCACTACAATGCAAAAACTCCAGAGCGTAAAAACCATTCGCCTTCGCACACCGAGGGATCCGGGTTTGTATCCCGATCATGGCGAATGATTTTCTTTTATTTTAAGCACTTTGTGTTAAGATGCGTAATTGATTAAAGGCTTGATTTTACTCTATAGTATGGTGCTGTAAAGTAATTGTAATTCACATGACAAAGCTACCGTCAATTTATTATTTCTAAACTTCTGCTTATGCTTGTTCTATTTATGGAATGGACATTTTTTTATAAAATTGTTCATCATAATAAAATGATCTTAGACAATCGACGAACTCTATTGTCAAATTTTTAGATTGCTCAAAGATCTTGCCGAAACCTAGATCTGGGGTTGCAAGCAAGAGAGCTGAGTACACTCTGGATATGAAATATCAAATCAATAATATTCGTCTATTTGTCGCACATAGAAAAATATTGAAACAAATGAATACAAAAATTAAAAGTGAGAATTTGTATTCAGATGAAATATCATATTTCCAACGCTATATGTTGAACGTATTTATCCATAATTATTCACATCCATAATATCCATAATAAATATCCATAATTTATCCATAATTATATGACATTTCAGGTATATTCTGAATGTTTTGTTTGATTACAAGGTTAATTTGATAGTTAAAATGTACCAAAACTGGTTTTGTTAAGATAATACACGTCCTAAAAATGTTTTGTCAGATTATACTATTTTTCCTTGCATATTCCAATGATACAGATATAAGATACGGGCGGTAACATCCCTTTGATACTCAGTTCATGTAGTTAAAATTTCATTATTTGTTGTTTACTTTCAATTAACGCATTTTGGCACGATCAAATTGCTTTTCAATCCGTAAATTATATTAATAAAATATATTCTTGTATCGAATGCAAATTTCAAATTATTCAATCGAATAAATTTCATATATTCGTAACTGCAAATTCCTCCTAATGTTATATATTTTGTTAATTGTTCCTCAAAAAGTAGTATAATGCAAAATCGCAGCAAAGTATAAGGGTATACATATTAGGTAAGTTACTTAATGTATATTTCTGGAATCCCGAATAATATCATTGCACCAATTATGTACCGTCGGTTCAGAGAGAGAATAGAGCACGTTATAACAGTTTGGATTCCGTTTCAGTCCCAAATTATACATAACGGTTTGTAACACTGTAGTCAGTTGCTTAAGCATTGGCGCCACAATATTTTCAGAAAAGATATGCAAATAATTTATTGTAATTGTTTAAACCCAAACAGATAAACCATGAGAGCCATTCTGATTACCAAACAAAGCAAAAAATGAATCAAGAGATTTTCTGATAAACATTCGATTACAAATGGTTGCAAGAATTTCTATTGCATCCTAATTTATTTTTCTTTGAGACAAAACAGCGTAAATACCTATTTTAAATCAACGAGAGAATGTGTTAAAGCCAAATTTAATTGATATCTATTGATTTTTACTAGCGTTTAAGCGTTTACCAGTTAGAAGTCGTAAATGAAATTTCCGGTTATTTTAAAATAATTTGAACATTTTTGGTTGCAATACAGGATATTTATTTTCATAATTAATTACTTGAGGTTATTAACTTAAATAGGAGCGTTCAATAACGGAAAACTGTACCTAGAACCAAGAAATCCCACTGGAGCGACTTTCACTTATCATATTGTGCCTAACGGTCGAGTTCCTTTGTGTACGAATACATAACATTTCCTTTTCAATATATTCGGGCTCAAACTTGTGAAAATTCAGCTTGAGTAATATCACAAACTTTGTAAATTTCACACAAAATACATGGTGAATTTTAAAATTTTGATCTATTCCTCTATTTGAACACGGTGGAAATCCGGTGTTACGTGGGGGATGTTCACTTCACACCATTTATGCTATAATATTGGCAACTTCAGTGCACAATAAAAATGACAGTCATAGTTCTAAAATAATTTTAATGTATTTCTTTCCACTATAGAATTAAAGGAATCGAATAGGTAATAACGTAATCCAAAACCCATGACTAGAAATAAAATTTGTTAAAGAGATGATTAAATTCGTATTTTAGTTCGTTTTTTGTTGATTGACTATTTAATGATGACAGAACACTTTAATGGCAATGGCGAATAAAAACATTAATACAGGATTTTACGTTACTGTTCCTAATCATTATAAATCTGTTTATGGCCTGTGTACACACGAACCAATTTATTTTAATGTCGATTACTCCTTATTTTCGCATCAAATGTGGTTGGTGCGCAAATAATTTATCGTATTTTAAGTTTTAATTCCCGAAATATTTTCTCTTTAAATAAATTTAATTAACGTTTTTAACGAAATCCTAAAAAATAGTACGACACTAGAGAGCGAAAATAAAATGAAAACACATTCGTGGACGAAATAAACAACAACTACTTCCCTTAAATGGAATTTGATGGATTTCTACAAAATTATGTGATATATTTTTATTATTTATCCGTACAATTTCATGCAATTTTGGGAATAAGATTTTTATCCCAGTTATACCCCGGTATTATTGACTGAACAGCAGATTCAGAAAGGATTTAGTAGACACTGAGCCCTTTGGAGTAAAGAGTTAGCTGCTTGAGTAAATTTCAACTTTTTACGCCTTCTAGAAATATTTTAAGAGGGTTGTAGACATTATTCGTTGAAAAACCCATGTGTGCCAGAAATCGCTCAATACACGCACAAGTTCTACTATTTCGATTTAATTTCACACTTATTTAATTACACACAACACCCTTGCACTCCATATTTCTTGCTTGAAAATTTGCCCTAAAATCACCTTTCTAAATTTGCATTATTATTATTAAGTAATATACCGGTAAATGTTGGTTTTTGGTGGACACAGCAGCCCAATAAATATTTTGTGACTCCTAACAAAACACAATCCAGCAAACTACTCTAAATCAGGTCTCTCCACATCTCTGGGTACTTCCTCCCTCCCTTCATCCCGTCCAGCATCTCTATCCTCTTCCTGCCCTTTCCTCGTTTGCCTAACTTTCTCCACGCTATTACAGTCTTCAACATCCCACTGCCGATCAACACGCCCTTCATCCATTTTTCCTGCCTCCTTAGTATTTCTCCCAAAAAATTCCTCTCCTAAAGTTGCATTATTGAACGCAAAATAGATAATTTCTTGTGCTGACATGAATGAGATGCGTTTCTAGGTTATTCAATACATACTCTTAATGATGTATGGTGGTATTTTGACAAAATATCTGTCATTTTTCATATTTGTGGATTGTTATAATTTTATATTTCCAATTAACAGTAAATACGTGTTATATGCGTAAATATGTGATTAATCTGACAAAAAACAGTACTGCAAATTTTCCAGATATTGACTAATACTCGATATAGGACTTAATGGCGTTATAAATATAGCAATAATCAATGTGGATTATTAGGGTGGCCCTTAGCTATAGGAATTGTTTAGGTGATTTTGACACCTCTTTCTGCAACATCATTCACAACAATTGTCTTCTCCAGTTTTTTAATTGTACTATTGTAACCAGCATCATTCTTACATGTTGAAGGGTCTTTGACGAGGAAATCGGTCCTGATATAGAATCTCGTAAAGAAAGTTTTTTCCGGAAAATTACAAGAGAAAAAAACTCATTGTTTGCAAAGGAAGAAAAATCATTTTGGTGCACAATTTTCCTCTTTAGTTCATTTTTTCTTCTTCCTCTTCTTCACCTTTGTCTGTTTCTAGCATAACTAGGGTCACATATTTTTTATCGTGATTGGAATATTGTCATCAAATAAGGATAAAGCCACAGTTTCAGAAGGTAAGTACCAGAGATGGTTTGAAAATGTTTTAACAGCGGCTTTACTGATTTCCGGATCAGTATCCTGATAATTTAACAATTGATCCATTAATAAGAAATCGTGATAAGTTGCTTTAATTGCTTCTGATGATAGAAACCATGCTTGAACATCACCTGGCACTTCATTACTACCGGTTCTATAAATCCTATTGTCGAGTATTTTCCAAGATTCTCTAAATATTTTGAAAAGCACCATATCTGGATAAGAACTTCCACCCATCACTGAGTTGACATAGCTCCTGAAAACCAACTGAAAAATGTGATAACGGCAAGGAAGGTAAAACAGAATATGATTGAATTTTTGTTTTCTTGATTTGTGCAGGCACCATTTATTCTACCTCTGTTGCTTGCAGTCTTAACACACCAAAGTGCCTAAATATTATCGATTATACCCCACTTCTCCACTGCTTGTTAAATATCCATTGCTAGCTCTCCTTATGAAGATTTTAGGCTTTCGGGGACTCTCAACAGTTGTTTCTAGCCTTTATAAGTTAGTTAATAAATTTTTGCCAATCTATCAATATTTTCAACACCTGCGAGTGCTGGAACTAGCCGCTTCCATGGCAGTCTCCTTCATTGCTCTTTCTTCCTTGTGTCATAGTTTTCGATCAACAGCAACAATCAAGCCCGGTCTTCCTTTTCGGCGTCAATGTATTAGAAAATTTTTGCCCTTTTCATTTTTTATTGTCCCAAATTAACTGAATAAGGTATGTCAGACAAATTTTCCAGTTTCCACGGAAAGACCTCTTTTTTTCTTTTCCAATGCCTGTAATTCTAGACAAATTTTTCTGTAATTGTTTCGATTCATCTTCATTTACATCTACATCTACATAATACCCCGCAAGCCGCCGCAAGGGCGTGTGGCGGGGGGTGTTAGGTCACCACCCAAAAAAGGAAAAAAGAAATACCGCAATCAAAACCAACACACACATGCAAACCCCAATCCACAGCAGTGCACACATTCATTGTAACATCCCATCATTCGACGCGCATGCAAACACACATCTACCTCCCTTCACTCCACAAGTATGCAAGTACTTACGCTTAACTACAACAAATAATTTTACCCCAGGATGCAGCAAGAAATTAATCACGAACGTGCAAGCCAGTTTCTAGCAAGTAGCCAGGCGAATTACCACTCCCACAAAAACGTTCCGTATAAAAATCTCTCCTACTCAAGACGAAGAATTTGGCCCAACGCTGCAGGTGGGAGGAGGGCACACCCACGGAGAGGGACAAGGGATGGAAGTGGAAATTTAGGGTAGCAAAAGAAGAGAAAACAATACTGTAAACAGCAATACATTACTTAATGGCATGCGGGAAGGGTTTTGACACAACACACAGGAGGTTAGTGAAAGTGCATGCAATTGAGTTTAACTAATTGTTACCTAGACGCCGAGGGTGGCAAGTGGCATTTTTGTTATCTCCAAGTGTGACCCTACAGTTGTTATCCCGTATTGTCCGTGGGAAGAAGGAGTCCTTGAGTCTGCTAGTCCTGGCATCTATTTCCCGAATTTTGTACTCATGATCCAAGCGACTAATGTATGTTAGAGCGCGAATATTTTTCGAGACCTCGGTGCTGAAACATGCGGATCTGAATTTATTTAGTAAGTTTAACCTAGCATTGAGTCGTCTTTCTTCCAATGATTCCCATCCCAACTCCATAAGTATTTCAGTGACGCTTTTCGTTTTATCGTAACAGTTTTCCACGAAACGAGCTTCCCGGCGTTGGACCTTCTCAATTTCCCGAATGAGACCTTTTTCACACGGATCCCATACGCTACATTTTCTAGTAGGAATGCGTGCATTTTTGCAAAAAATACAAACTTCTTGAAATGCTGCAATTTCTTTCGTTGTAATATTGGTAAATCTTGGATGGTAGAAAAACACGCTTAAGACATATTTTTTTTATTGAATCCAGCTGATAGGTGGGTGGGAGCTAAACTTTTAGAAGGTTGAAAAATAAGGGCTACCCTAATGTTGATATTGTAGTCAACCTAGCTAATATTACTTCTTATGCCCTAATATTATCGTCGGGACTGTATATCTTCACTATCTCGATATTTATGTGACATAGGGTCGCAGTTGTGATTCCTTTCGTGCAACTGGGAATTCTCTTACTCCTCTATCCCAATCTTCCAACCTCTTTGGGCACATCAAGTGCATTATACCGCCTGTCGGAGTGAATGCTAATCTGTTTCACCCCTTGGAGCCTCTTGTCACAATTAAGCCGACGCACTCACCCTGCTCCCCCGTTTCACCTTCCCCTCGCACTTCCCATTCCTTAATTACTTTCCTTTCTTGAGAGTTGTAATTGACCTCGACTGTCAAGTGCCTTCCCACCTCTTTCTTTCAAACTATTACTGCTGTTATCCTGGTCTTTCAAGACCATTTCTACGACAAACCGTTGTCTTTGAGACGCGAGAATGCGCGAGGCATCACGGGCGCGGGAACTCCAGCAACCAAGGGAGGGATCTTAACTCGCGACCCGAATTTTACGGCCTCCAATAAACATTTATTATCTTTCTTAACAACGCAGCTTGTCATTTCCGCTCAGGCTCCGCTCCAATTGTGTCTCGGCGCGACCTCCAGATGTGGGAAGGAGAAATGGCATCCTTTTTTTTAAGGTTTTTATAAGAAGAAGTGGTACCGTTACGCTTCTGAGGAAGGGCTGGTATCATCACATTATAAATTGAGATTACACCTTCTGTAAGAGTATAAAAACTGCGATAAATTTGAGGGCGTACTCATCATTAAATTTTTTTTTTAAATTCAACATAACTTCCTGGATAATTTCTGAATTATTTACTGTGAAGGTAAAGAATTATTTAAAAATTTGTTTTTCCATTTACGTATTATAATGACACATTTTTTATTTTACTTTTACTCAAAAAAGCTTATTTTTTACTTCCGGTTGTCCCAAATTATTCATCGATGTTTTCATGTAATTTAATACACATGCGTACAATTCTGTGTACTTAATTTGTATATTTATTCTAGTAAAAAGTATCTCTGAATAACCGAATGCGATTTCTAAAATTATTAAGCCGTAATCGGACCAATTATGAAAAATAATGTTTTTATTTAGCGTTTCAATAACATCAGTATTGCGTAACATTTCCTGTTTTACTTTTCATTTATCTTGGCCTTTCGGGAATTCCTTTCACTTTTAATACATATTTTCCTTCGTGCCACCCATAATTTGTCTCGAAAAATATTTTTCAGGCACCCAATTTTTAATTTCCTGTTTACTTTATCCTCCCGTATTATCAGTTCTATAACTTGTTTTTTTTGTCGCATTAATAAACGGATAATGCTGTGCATACCTTCATTAGTATTTTTTCTTCTTCTTAAATAGAAACGCCACCCTTCAACATTAATTAAAGTGAATACAAATTTCTTATCTTTCTTACCCCTAAAGTTCTACGTAGAGGGTCGTAAGTTAGAACACCAAAAGACTATTTTTAGACGGTGCAATAATAATTATATTTTAATAAATATCCACAGTTACTAATGAAATTTTCTTCGTCATAAAATTTATATTTTTAGTTTAAATTTCCTAAATTTGTCTTAACATTTTCAAATGCAGTGCCATCAATTTGTACACGTAGTCACTGGAGGTTTTATGGGGTGATTTAATCTGAAGGTAATAAAAAACGGCATAGAAAGCGTGGGCATGTACAGTCGATGAGCTCATGGCTCTCGCGTCAGGTCATGCTGAGGTTTGTTTTAAAGATAATCCCACACTGATGACCCTTCTACGTAGTTTTTGGTTAATGGTAGTGAGCTCAGCCTATAAGCTTTATTCATGTGACTATCCCTCTATTTCTAGTTTAGGAAGGCAAAATTTCCATGTTAGTTAAATAAAAATAATCTTACCGAGTATTGTTTTAATTAAATCTTCTTTAATTCTACAACACATTCAGAAAAACAACATTGGATTTATGTAAATGTTATTTCTTGCTGTGACTATTTCAGCGATGCTTAGATAAAGGTGTACATTTTTTTGCGATATTTTTTGTCATTTTTGTAATTTTTTTTGGTTCAATATATATGCTTGGAATTATTTTATTACGCAAAAACATGCTTGCCTTGTCTCACCAAAGACGCACAAATCTGTTTTATACTGGAAACACCTGTAATATTTCTCTTCACCTCATCTTTAGCTTACGGTTTCATTAATAATGTTTATATCGGATATATTTTCAGTTAATAGCCAAAGCAATAATAACTTGGATAACTCATACCATAATATTAAATAATTATGTATAGCTTGTAAATTAAATGTAATATAATTTTTGGAGTTTCGTCTAATGTTGTGCTATGTCTCAAAATTATGATTTGAATATGTTTTGTAATATCTTATGGCATTTCGAAAAAAAAATATATATATATACGTTTTTGCATAGATTATGCCTGTAAATACTTTGAGTCAGGTTATAGAATATATCTTTTTGAAATTAATATTATGGTATTATACAGGACAATATTGACGATAAAGATATATTCACTATAACTGTACGACTAGAGTATACATATAGTGAATATAAAATCATAAACACACTAATCAACCTTAAAGTCGGTTTGGTAGGTGATGATAGAGTTCACCCAGTACTTAGCCCGACGGCGTTTGAATTCACACATCAGGGTAGGGGGGTCATTTCCTTTCCCTGTGCCGGTTATGGTTTCCCAGGAAGATCTGGTACCCGAAAAATCACATAGCTTGGTTGGAGCTGCAGGTGCCCAGAGAGGCTTGTCCGGGAATCGAACCCTACCCCGGTGATCAGTAGTCTAACGCTCTACCCCTGGACTACCGCGAACCTCGTAGTGACTATAATGTGAATTTTTTTAATCTATTGCAATAGCTGCAAGATAATACATCTTTCCAAAAAGACCTTGCCAGCCATCTTAAATCAGTTTTCAAACTGCATTTGATTTAGCCAATGCCCATAGTTGAATTGAAAAAAGAACTGGCTGAGTCTTGAAATAATTAGTTTTGATTGGAAAGAAACGAGGGTGACAGTTGAACCTGCGTTGGCAAAGATTTTTAATTGATATCCTCCACTGGAATCAGTAATTATTTTTTCGAGGAGCAGGTAAATGAAGTAAGATTACTGGCCCAAGGGTCATACGGCAGCGTTGCATCATCTTGATGCTCCGCTTCTCTCGGCACGAAAAAGTACACATTTTAAACGTCGGATGGCGGCACAGATCCGTTTGAGAACCTTGGCGATTTAAGTTACCAGCCTCCAAAACTCGCTACAAGGCCTTCTTGGGGGCCCATGAAAGATCAAACAATTATTTACAATCCTTTATTACAATTTGCCTTCTTAAGGTGCTAGGTGTCACCTGGACTAAAGGCGCCGCCTACCGCCTCTTTTTTTACTAATATTGAGTTGATGACAATCGTACCTGAACCGGACGTGTCGCTTGACAAGAAATTCACATACCTTGCATCGGGTTTCTTGTTTTCGCAGCAGTAATTTTCGCTGAAATATCCCTGTTCAATCAACTTGAGAATCAAGAATCAACTGTATGGTTGAAGGGCACGTGCAGGCTACAGTGTTGTCTACTAGCTCAGCAATCTCGTTGTCAACAACACTACTCGCTGTTATATGAAACCTCTCTATCCCTGCATCTCCTTACACACCCACACAACGCCACACACACACACATCCCCTCACCCTCACTGGCTTCATATATCCGACCCCAACCGAGTTAGGCGGGGGAGTATTTCCCGCATGAAAAATGAGGGCACTTCACTCGGCATAGAATAATGTCGGCGCAGCCCCGCTTGGATTTCGCCTTGGAAATTACTCTTGGCGGGTGGGAAGATTTATACGCATCAATGGCTGTCATCGTAATCTGAGGATTTAAGCTAATAATAACGCGCTTTCTTAGGTGAAGTATGTGAAAAAAATATGATAAACTCCACGCTATTTATGTTATTAAAACCATTGAAAATGTTCGGGTCAGTCGGTAGGCGCAACTTTCCTTCGTGTCGTAATTTCTGCTTCTCTAATTAGTAAAATAGCTGACAATATATTTGAATTTAATTTACTATAGAATGTTTTTTTTTACAGCGGTAAGTAATGGAGCAAATTTCAGTGGCATTATAATTTACTCATCCTGAAAACATTTATGTTTTTACGATATCTCGATGATACTAAATCAATTTTTCATTAAAAAAATTACTTTGGTGTCATCCACATTAGGTGGGAAAAAATGGGCAAAAGTAAAAATTTCACACTCTTCTTTCTTCAATTAAGTAGTATGTAAATAGTTGACGCTAATTTTTGTTATGATTAGCAATGTAAAGCCCAATTTAATCTTAATAATTGACATAAAAAATATGAAACCGACATCGGTCTTTTGGCAAGGTGATACTAGTAACCTATTTTTAATTATTCATATTGGACAATGTTTGATTAAAGAAAATGAGTGAGGAGGGGTAAATTTGGCCGTCATATATTTCAGAATATATTTTAAGTACCTACTTCATTCGGATATATAAACGAAAATTCACGATTTTGTACTCCATTTATGTTGAATAAGCCATAATGATAGGTCGTTAGTGAGTTATCAGCAGTTCTGTATTTGATTTCTTGACAGTGTTTTTAAGAATTATTTGAATCATCT
The DNA here is from genome assembly GCA_037158775.1 of Hetaerina titia. Lineage (NCBI taxonomy): Eukaryota > Metazoa > Arthropoda > Insecta > Odonata > Calopterygidae > Hetaerina > Hetaerina titia. The sequence goes on from CM073778.1 coordinate 84,038,262, forward strand.
AATAGTTCAACACACAATGCATAAAATTATTTCTTTATGAAATCATCATGAAAACTAAAAAGCGCTCTCCTGCGTGTGGTATATGAGTTTAATGTCACAGAATGTCGCGCTTACCTACTCTTTATCTGGGAAATAAGTCCTGTTTGTGAGAGCAACATATCCTTGCACTCACCGAAAATTTAATGCTAAAATATAAAATTCTTAAATTAGTCACAATTATGACAGGAAAGATTTTTTTATGAAAGTAAATACATGTAAAGTAAAATATATGGTAAACACATTAATTAGCATTAAAATTCGCTTGTTTAAGCGAAGTATTTAAATTCTAGGTTTTTTCAAATTTAGAGAGAAAAATGAAATATCTCATTCATTCCACAAAGAAATTTAACTAGATGGACAGATGTAGAATTAAATTTTCAAAAAAAGACTGAATTGGCAGTTGGAAAATGGGATTAACTTGTATGGAATGGTCAACTTGCTACAAAAAACCCAAAGTGTATTTTTAAGGAATTTCCTGTTACATTGCAACAGTAAGTAGCGGATTTCCCTTAAAAGTAAATTCAGCGCTAATGAAGTAGACTGTATTTATTTTCACGAATTGGAGGATAATAGTATTCAAAGGAAAGGGCTTTTGAGTAATAATGAATGCTAAACAAAAGAATGGTGCTAGTAGTAATGTCCGTTTAATGCTGGTACCATTTGACATTACATTCCACCAAAATTAATTTCCCTTGCCTTTGATGCTGAGAGTAATATCTGAAAAATACCAGAGGCAACTACACGCTCAAGTTAGATTAGCAAGAAGACTTTTGAAGATTGATACTTGCCCTTAACTAATTGGGTCTAAACATGTACAACCCATTATACCCCATACGCGTTCTTATTACTTTAATTATATAAATTAATTCATATAATGGCAATCGTAAATTAGAAGTAAGACGTCATGATCAACTTAGCGCTAAAATCCGTTTTTGCCCATGTGTCACCAGATTGAAAGAGAAATAAGTTAGAAGTTAGCATAAATTAAAGCTAAGAATTTTGTGACGACAAATAAACAAAATTATTTCCATATTTCAATGTGACTGTTAAATCATATCAAAATCGTGAAATTTATCCAGTGCCAGGTTACTGCTTGATTACGGAATGGAGAATTTTGGATTCTTTTGGTATACAATTTCGAAATGAATGTTCATATCATAAAGATCTAATAATGCATTAGATGTATTTACGATGGGAAGCAATAAAAGTACTCATTTTTTTTAAAGAACACATAGGATGAATTCGCATTTGTTTTACGTAAGTACGCTAATGAAGTAACGTGAATCAATTCCTCAAAGAAATCAAAACTAAAAAAAAAGATTATTTTTAAATAATTTACCTCCTAAATGTTTTATTGGACTATTCATCGCCTAACTCTTCCAATTTTTTGCTAAATTTCATATTTAATCCTTTTTCACATATTTTTCAGCGCAACTCTTCAATTCTTTATCTAGTTGCACCAAAAAGAATAACTCACATGGCCGTTCTATCGTAACGTCTAAGCACTAATATTTTTGACCCCGAACCAATATAAATATATTCAGCATTTTTTTCTGTAATAGAACGAAACGAATCGCCCTTCGAAACCAACTGAAATCAATCGAAGTGAAAAGAATCGGGAGGCATCATTTCGTAAAGCCGTGTATCTGCAAGGCCAGACGTTGAAATCGTCATGCCATTGTTTTTTTTATTGTCATTCATTTCACTAAGAATGGAAAAATCCCTTCTAACTCCGTGATCTATGATTTGGTAGTTAAATTCAAGAATCAAAAAGGATGATGCTTGCCAGTTTCGTTTTAGTATCCTGAAATGGGTATGGAATTGAACATCAGAATGAAATTTCAATCCCACGCTACGCCCGAAACGTTTCCGATGCCCTGTCAAAATGAAAAAAAAACTGTGACATTTGATTTCCATATTCCTCTCTCCTTTGCAGCGGCCACAGCGCAAGTCGCTTCGAAAAAGTGCAAATGACCTCAACTCCACGAAGCATCTCCGATGCCACCTGCCTCGCAACACGCTCTTCCTTCACTCCCTCCCCCGCCCACCCGTGCCACCACCCCCTGTCGAAACCCTTTGAACGCGTGCGTGCGTGTGTGTGTGCCCGCCGTGTGACTCTCTGTCATCAAGCAGAGTGCACAACGACCCTCGCCCCGGTGTTGCCCGCCCGAGGGCCGCGATCCCCCTCTTCCCCTTGCCCAAATCCCCAGGGATGAAGCCCCCTACCCCTCCGGTGTGCGTCTTCCCTCCCAAAACCGCGAGACCCCCTCGAGATTCCTACTTTCCCCTCTTCCTTGCACCTTCTTCGCACCGCTTTCACCCTCTCAGATCCCTCCTGGGATACGTGATCTGTGAAAGAGCCTGCGAACATGATCGCGTACACCAAAAAGGTGCACTGATTTTGCGCTAACTTGTACCTTCTATACTTCAAGGGAACACCCAAGAGAATTTATCCCGATTTGGTAACACTGAAATTTAATTGTCGAGACCTGCTTAGGCTAAATTCTCGGCAATGTTGGATTTACCAGTGACTCTTTGTATGCGTCGGAATGTCAACATTTGATGGAAAAAAATCGTAAATTTTAAGCCATTCATCATGGCCATGGCATGCTGCAGAAGTGACTTCCTGAGTCCTACGGAGGCAGAGAACTCACTCCAATCCCCGCTTTGGGGAGTGGGAACGACAGCATTGCAAATTTCACGAATGCGAAGTGAATTGATATTGACATGATAACCGTTTCCACATTCGCCGATGGTGGCCTACGTGACGTAACAGTCTTTGACCGAATAATTGTTAGACATTTACGAACACTGGAATGAAATTAAAACATTTTGCACAACGCTGGAATATGTATCATTAGGACTACAGGCCTAAAATGTCGGGGGACGACAGGGAAATAGGGACTCTTCATTCTTTCTCTTAACCTCTCTCTTCTCTCTCATACATATTATATATAAATTTATGTTAAGTTGAAGAGGTTAAATGAAGAAAAGAGAGAAGAGTGTAATCGGACATCTACATTTGGTCATAGCGTATGGTTTTTTCACATTAAATGTGGAGCCTTTGGAAGTTAATGTCGTGGCATTTACCACAATTCTTTAAATTCCACCATCAGATAATCATTATAACACCGGCGACATAGTAGGTGGATACAATCCCTCCTTTCCCTTCCTGTAGATGTCCATTTTAGTTATCAAAACTATTACTATTGTCTATAGCCTATCGTTCTGAGGTGGTTTTTTGATGAAAACATTTATCCATCCGGACCATATGCAGACTTGGCCATGATGTACTCATTTTTAAGAAAAAATTCATTTGTTTAAAAATAAAACTTTTGGGTTATATTTTGATTTTTCATGATTTAAATCGATAGGTATGCTTAATGATTATGGTCGAGCAAAATTAAAATTCATCTTTATCGTACCAGTGAGACTAGTAAGAGGAAATTCTCTCTCCATGGAGAGCAAAACCAGTCCTCTTCATGGTTTCATTAAAAAAAATACTTACATCGCAATGTAAGTGGACTAAAAATAAGTTAGTTACATGTTCTGATAAAACAAGGAAACAGATAATATTTCGGCTATGATTTAATTTACAGCAGGAGTAAAAACCCCTTAGATATATTCAATGTGTTCAGGCTTACTAGTCCCTGAGGATGACTCCGATGCGTCGATACTAGGTGAACCGAATAAAAATTTCGTGGGTAGATATATTGGTATTTTTACTTCAATTCCTTGGATACCTAAACACCATTGATATTATTGCTGGATATTTGACAAGTACATTAATGGATGAAGAACATACATATATCGTATTTGACGCAACACCCTGGGAGACGATTTATAGAAAAGTAAAATATTTTCATACAACCTCGCCTTTGTTACATGCTACTTTTGAATAGTAAAATCTTCGTGTGGGATCTGTTTTCGAAAGGAAGCAAACGCGTGAGATTAAGCTCAGCGTCACGACATGTTCGGCGCGTGCGCAAAGACAGCGACAGAGTTTATTAGTATGGAAGGGACGCAATGAAAGGAGGGCATAACACCTGCCTTTTGGCTCTCCTATTCTTGCGCAGATGATCTCATACTGTGAAGGCGAATCTTGCTCTGATCTTTTCTTATGATCTAAATCCACACAATAACCCGCAAGCCTCCGCAAGAGTGTGTGGCATGGGGTGCTAGGTCACCAGCTATACAATCACAATTATATTACCTCTAAACACATATTAGTTTGACTATGCACTCGAAAAATATTAATCTCACCAAATAAATTCTTACATGTAACCCTATTAAATAAAAATGATACGTGTATTCAAATCATGCTCTAGAACTGTTAAAAATAAAGGTCTATTAAATAGCATGCAGAATATCGAAAAATATATAAGCTGCCCATCCTAATCATCTCCTACGCGATGCCTGCAATATCTATCTGTTTTGTCCTCTAATGGTACGAGGGAAAAACGAGATTTTAAATCCAACAGTGCTACAATAATTCTCTCTGATTTTACCTTCGTGATGTGATCTACCATAATGAGTGGGGGACTGTAATATGTCTTTAACACCCTCAGATAGATAACCTTCCTCAAATGTAAGCAATATTCACCTGTATTTAAGCCTACGATCAACCAGTGGCTCCCATCCCAATTCCTCTAATAGTGTCGTGACACTGCTATCTTGTTCATAAAAAGTTTTTGCGCACGTAGTTGCTCTAAGTTACACTCGATCTGGTTCTAAAATTAGACCTACTTCATGAGGATCCCATACACTTATAGATACAAGGATGCATTAGATGATGGTTAGTTAAGGTTAAGGTTAAGTGGTTGTGATTCCTTTTTATTCCCTCATTTTTAATATCCCCGAGAACTTCTGTAGTGAGTGGAGCTGAGACTTCCTTAAAACTAAGTTTTTCACTAATATATATGAAACGAGGACTGTCCAATAAGTACGCGAACTGAGGCAATTAAAATTTTTTTTTACAAAATTTAGCCTTCATAGAAATTGGCCCCTCAAAGTACTCCCCAATTCGTTGTTATGCACTTATCCCATCTTCCTTTCCGATTTTTAAAGCACCCATTGAAGTCTTCGGCAGTTAGGTCTTTTTAGTTTTCTCGCCGTTTTTTGCTTTATTTTGTCAACATCTTTTTTGCGTTTTGAGTATAGGAAAAGTCTCAGGGGGCGAGATCTGGCTATCATTCGGACAGCTTTTCGACGATCGGTAAGGACAAGGGGCCGCACATGAATGTTGTCGTCAACACAGTTGGTTGAAGGTTGTCCCGGGGTTGCAACATCCGTGGCTTCTTGTAGGTCATCTTTAAAACGCTTAATCCACTTGAAAACGGATGTTTTTTGAGAGCATTATCACCGTAAACAGCTGTCAACATTTCAGCAATTTCTTGATAACTTTTATCGCACTTCACCCAAGAGAATTGATGTTGATTAGTTGCACCGTGATTTCGTCAATTTCCATTTTTCGACCAACAGTAAGAACAAGGACAATAGAAACAAGCATAACTGGCACCATACGCACCGCTCTACGATCCGCCAAGCACTGACGGTATTGGGTCTCAGGCAACTAGCGAGTGAAAATTATCGGCCTATTAGAGAGATTGCTTTGCAATCAGCGACTCTTGCCTGGGTGCTCGTGTCATTAGTTTGTAAGATAAATTTCAACTTGTCTATAGAAGTTTGTTTACTCGTATTATTGATGTAGACGCCTTTCGTGTTTTTCGTTAAAACTGAATAACTTGAATTTCGTGCGATCCTAAAATTTTTCGTTTAGGATGGAATAACCCCTATGAAAATTCATCCGAAGTTGACAAAAGTGTACGGGGACTCTATTCCTACTTAGGAAACCGTTAAAAAATGGACAGCTGAATTTAAACGTACTCACACATCCTTCCAAGATGGCCCACGTGAAGGACGGCCAGAAACCGCACCCACACAGGAAATCATTAAAAGGTGCACAATATCGCGTTAGACAGTCGGCAAGTGATGGTTAGTGAGATAGCTCTGGGGATATTGGAAGAAAGGGTGCGAAACATCTTGCAGAAAGAATTAGGAATGCGAAAACTATGCGCAAGGTGGATGCCGCATTTGCTGAATGCCGATTAAAAGCAAATGCGCAAACGATTGTCGCAACAATTTTTGGACCGATTCAAGAGGGAACCGACCGATTTTTTGCCGTGGATGAGAGATGTATCCATCACTAAACCGCAGAAACGAAACATTAGTCGAAGTATTGGGTGCAGACCGGTGGTTCAGTGCCAAAGAAAGCGAAGTTGATCGCATCTGCCGGAAAGGTCATGGAAGACCAGTGTGTTTTGGGGTACCAAAGGGATCCTGTAAAATGATTACCTTGAAAAAGGCAGAACAATCACATGCGAATATTAATACAGTGACCAGCTGGATGCCAAAATACGTGAGTAGAGGCCAGGCTTGGCCTCTTCTTTCTTTTTGCACCGCTCTATGCTCAGAGTGTACCTGAGGGGAGTTTTTATTTGTTTTTTTTTTCATTTCTTCCTCACCCACTTTCCTAGCTTTAATTTAGGTTTACCTAGTTTAAGCTCCTGGCAGAAAGAGGGTCGAATTTAGCTGCACTTCATTAAGTTATCTGGTACTTAGTACTCGTACTGACATCTTAATTGTACTTGTTTATTAAAATCCGTCACCTGACGGATTTTCTTTCTTGTTAGGTTAAACGTTCATATTTTATTCCTAGTTTTAAGTTTCTCCTTCTCGCAAACCACACTTATTCTTCAGCCATGTTCATTTCTTTTCAATGCCATGCGTTTCTTATGTATAATGACCAGTAAAGGTGAGACTTCCTTCACCGGGACCAGGTTTATACCTGCCCGTTCGGGCAGCTAATTAACATTTCGGAAAAGAAAAAAATCATCTTTCCTCGGGATAATCTGCTGTCTACTGCCCGCAAACTTTCGTTGGTGATGGGAAAACTATGGGATTTTGGGTGTGATTTGCTCTGCCATCCCCCCAATTCTCCACGTTTAGCAACTTTAGACTTCTATCTGTTCCTAAACTTGAAGAAATTTTTCTCTGGGAAACGCTTCGCCTCAGGTGAAGTTGAGAGCGCGGTAGATGGATATTTTTACAGCCTTCCAGTCTCCAATTCCGGGAAGGAATCCTGGTGTTGGAAAAACGCTGGACCAAGTGTGTTGGAGTCAGGGGAGATTATGTAGAAAAATGAAATAGTTTTTTAACTGAAAATCACAGTCTTTCATATGCCAGGCCGAGGACTTTTCACCTTATCATACACTCGTCTTTTTAGGGATTTTAGTGTAGACGTTTTTACCCTCTAACACCTTTTCTCTCTCTTTTCCGTTACCCTTTCCTCCTGATTCTTGCACTCCCTGCCACACAGTTTTTTATTGTATTGTGGAATATTTGTATGGGTGTATACATGTAGATCTTTCACTCTCTACTACCGATGAAGACACTGGTTTTCCTCTTTTGCATGTTAGTTTCTAGCTTCAATACATTTCGCATATTGGGAGTGTGTAGCGCTGTATTTTTTCATAAAAAATTCAATTCAATTTGAATACATCTACATCTACTCGATACTCCACAAGCCACCGCAAGTGCGTGTGGCGGGGGGTGTTAGGGCACAACCCGTAAATTAGGGAAAAAAACCGCATCCAGAAGCCACAAATTCCGAGCCCACAAACCAAACATGGTAAACATTCATACACGAACCCTTTCGCCCCAACCGTTTCACACACATGCAAACCCACAAACTACCAACAAACATACACATGCACAATCTTTGAATTTTTAATTTAGGTTCCGACTTGTAACTCAAATGTTTTTAATATTCCTAAATGGACTTCGGATTCTTACTATTATGGTTTCTGATTGTTCTGGGGAAGAATGAGTATTTGAATCTATCTGTATTGGAATCAATCTTCCTTATTTTATCTTTGTGGTCTGATTTACCTAAGTAGTGTGGGGCCATTATTATTCCTTTTGTGTCATCGCTAAACTCGCTGGTTCTGAATCTTTCTAAAAGTTTGTCTCACTTGTTCTTTTCGTATTCCAAGGGGCTCCCAGCCTAAATCCTCTAAGAGACCTGTTACACTTGTATTCTTGTCATACATATTTTTCACGAATGTGGCTGATTTTCTCTGGACTTTATCTAACTCTGCCAGATTTTCTCCCAAGGATCTCAAATACTGGCGGCATATTCCAAATGTGGTCTAACTAGAGCAAAATAACACCTCTCTTTAACCATCTCATTACATTTTCCCACCACCCGTTTAATGAAGCCCAGTTTCTTTAAAGCGAATCCGCATATTGTCCTGATATGAGTTCCCCATGAAAGACGTGGTGTTAGAACTACCCCCAAATATTTTACTTGTTTGACCGTAGTTAGTACTGAACCCTCTATTCCGTAGTTTATGTCCTGTTCGCCACTTCCTTTGTTCCAAAATTACAAAACTGCATATTTGTCTATGTTAAGTATTAATCCCCATTTCATGCACCAATCCGAGATTGTGTGTAAGTCTCTAGAGAGTAGCTCGCAATCTAGTTGGCTCCTTATTTCCCCGTATACCACCGTGTCATCAGCAATTAACCTGAAATTACTACTAACGTGTGCGCTTAAGTCATTAATGTATATTAAGAATAGAAGAGGCCCTATTACACTTCCGTGGGGGACGCCCGATGTTACATGTCTTTCCTTCGAGCACAACCCTTCGATGACTACTATTTGTTTGCGGTTTGACAAGAAGTCTCTAAACCAATTAATAACTTTCTCATGGATTCCATAGCATCTAAGTTAGTGTAACAATTTACTGTGTGGGACTTTATCGAAGGCTTTTTTGAAATCTAGGAATACTGCGTCGACTTGTGTGTTTTTTTCTCTCGATCTAAGTATATCGTGAATGAAAAGACCTAATTGTGTTTCGAAGATCTGATCTTCCTAAATCCGTGCTGGTTGTGGCTTAGTATTTTCCTACTATCAAGAAACCTCATTATGTTACTGACAATAATGTGTTCTAATATTTTACAAGAGATAGATGTCAATGAAATGGGTCGGTAATTGGTTGGTTTATCCCTATCCCCGCCTTTATAAATGGGAGTTATATGGGCTAAATTCCAGTCACGAGGAACTGAGCCATCTTCTATCGATTTTAGGAAAACAATTTCTAAAAACGGGGCAATGTCTTCAGCTAATTCCTTTAATATTCTAGCAGGTATTTCTTCCGGACCAGGTGATTTGTTTGGTTTGATGCTACGTAGTAGATGTTCTATTCCATTCTTGGTCAGTGTTATGTCGCTCATGCGTTCCCCGGGTGGGTGTAGAGGAACGTTTGGTGGGTTTGTGTCTTTATTGTAGACGCTCTGGAAAAACTTGTTTAAAATGTTTGCTTTTTTCACGCTATCTGTAATAATTTCTCCGTTTTCCGTCTTCAAAGAATGTACAGTTGGACGTTTACCCTGTATTTCCCTAACGTACGACCAGAATGACTTAGGATTTTCCTCAAGATATTTGCGTAGCATTTTAGATTTAAAAGAGCGTAGGGCTGTGCGTATGATACTTTTTGTTTTACTACGACATTCTTTAAGTTTCTGTTATGATGTATTCACATAAACAATGTCGTCACTTTTTAAACTCTTTTTAAAATTTGACTGTAGCCTTCTTTTCCTTCTTAATGCCGATCTTAATACTATGCACAATTTTCATATATTCTTCAATTTTATGAAATATTAATGAGTACTTTTGCATTACATACTAAACAACATCTTTCGAAATTTATAAGAATAAACAGATGAATAGGGTGGGAGAGAGGGGGTGAGAGGGAGAAAGAAAAACAGGGCATATATTGACTGACATTAAAGTTTTCACGTTTAAGGCGATTTAGTGACGCACACCATTTAACATAATTATAATTTTGAAATTAATTTATAGCGTTAGCTAATTGGTAATATATTTAATATATTGCATGTATAATGCCAGTAATTTTGCTGGGTGCTTCGTACAAAGAACAATTGCGGATCATTGCTATCTACCAGGTGCCTTAAGATTGAAAAAATGGCAATCAGATATTTTTTTTCATTTTCCCTTGTCTCCACGATCACGTTTTCAGCAAGGCATGAACCCCTCGGTGCCCAACGTGTACGACACAACAGCCGTAACCAAATATTCCACTCCCCTCCGTTTCTTTTGATCCTTTAAATCAGCCGATTCGGAAGGGAATGGAATCTACAAGAGGGGAAGCAGATGCGAGATCCAAAACCAGGGTGAGAGTAGGAGTGAGGTGACTGTGGGATTGGATGCTGGGAGCAATGCGACTGACTGGCAAAGGGGAACCCATGGCGCACACTAGAGGCTTCGCTGTTTTGTCCTCGGGATCACAGGGTGCATCCTCACTCAAGCGTAGCCCTTTAACACCTAATCGCTTGCGTAGGTATGCCCTTAAACACCCAATCGCTTGTGTAGGTATGCCCCGCAGGTGAGGAGTAGGCCCCAGAAAATAATGGGAGGAACAACCGGGTGGATGGTTGTTTTCCGTGGGGTGTGACTTGAAACCCTTCGACTTTCATCACACGCCTGTCGATAGCGATGGCATGGTGGAGAGTTGTAACCACCCGTAGAGATGTGGTGAAGCGGAAAATATAACATTTTTAATGAGATGAAGCTGATAAAAGCTCATTAATAGTTATATCAATACATATATTTATAATTTCTTTTGATATTATATTTTATTTTTTATTTCGAGTATTATATTATATCTTACCTGAGGTACTCAAATTTGCAGAAGGTTAATCAGGAGAAAATTTTTGCCCCTAATTGTTGTTTTGATTTCATTGAACATGATTTATTTTAAGCACCATATATTACTGTGTTCCTGCCCCGCCAATCACCACACTCCCTAGATGGAATTAGTATTACCAAATATAAGAACTACCATAGTATACGAATTGATCACATATGTGAGCGTAATTTTTCACGTAAATTATGTATCTCAACTATTCAAACTCTTTGTGAATATTTTATTTAAATGTATTAAAACTTTTATTACCTGTTGTAGTATTCCCTTTTCCGTAAACGCCGGAAATTGATCAAAAGACTATAATTTATTAAGACTATAATTGCCAATTTCGATTAATCATGATATTCCACCATATTACGCCTGAAACGTCTTTTTATTTTTTTAAAAGACTATAAATATTAATTTGGATGAATTCACTTCCCTGGTGAATTACATGCAAGCTTGGTTAGGTAAACGACTGATCCTTATCGAAAATTGCGGTACTGTGCGAACCTTACTTTTTACAGGGATCACTCACGTTGACAAATACGCGACTAAAATCTTCCATTGAGTGGTGCCCGATCCCCTCCAGTATTTTTCCCTTTCACAGTGCCCTAATGGTTGCTATTGGCTCATTGGATTGTACTTTTATCATGTTCCACCTGCTAACTAAATAACCCTGAATGCTCAAATTGTGAAGAAAGAAATACTACTTATTGATCACCCCAGTAGAAGATGTTGGGACCAGGAACTATGATTTAAGAAGAGTTCGTGATCAACTTAAAAAATCTTTTCCTACTAGAGAATATTTTGTGAATCAAATCCCTTAAGTTAGTCATTAATTTGATCTATATTGGCACTATAAATAGCCAAATAACAGTACTTAGCCATGGAATAGCATTTATTAAATATTTCAGATTCTCAGAAAAGTGTTTTTTAGATGCTGAAACACATTATAATTAGTAATGATGTGCATTCTAGAAGAATTTAAATTTTTAACCATACTTCACATTTTTCCATTTGATTAAAAGCCCATGTTTGTTACAGTCAATTGTTTCCGAGAGTAGTTACAAAAGTTTGATCGTAAAGCTAAAGTATCGTTTATTTTGCTAGAGAACTTACAATTTATTGACCGCAGGACATTTTGTAAGTTTGATTTGAGATAAAGGCCCCTGAGGATTTTTATATGTAGACCTAATAGAACGACATATTAAAAAAATCTACTAAAAATGTACATTTTATTTAACGGCCAATTTTATCGTTAAGTATAATTTAGTCCAATAGGCTATCTTTATCATTTTGATAATAGAAAATATTATTTGAGGTGGGGAAAAAATCATCCTCTATGAATAAAAATTCACCTGAGTTTTTATTTGATCACCTGAGAATTTATTAAAATAATACTCAAAAGTGTTGTTTGATATTTAAATACATCCTCAATTCTTATTTTTTAAATCGAGTAAGCGGTATTAAATGATTTATTTCTAAAAGAGACTTTGACAGTTCATAATTATTTTGAAATGGCCAATTAAACGTTTGAAGGCATTATTTATTTATAATAACGATCCATTTTCATCCTTTGGTAAAGAGATATATGATATTTTAAACTACACAGAGAAGTTTGCTAATTGAAGAGTAAAACAAGGAATGTGAACGGTCATTGTGGAGGATTTTCATATTTTCGAGTAAATTTAAATGAACGCATTATATTGCCCGTGTCACAAATGAGCGTGACCGGAGTTAACCGTCTTGTCGTTTAAACCAAGTTTAGACCTTGATTTTTGTGGGTGCGATGGTCATTTGGTGAATTTGGAAAAGGAATTCCCGCAGTATCTTTCGGCTGAATTAAAATCCTTCCTCTTGAACAGTCGAACCGCTTCGCTCATCACCGCATCGCTTACGTGAAAATCCAGCCGAAGATTCGAGAGCTTTGACTACACTGATTGCTTTAAACTTCCTTGAATCCTTCAAAATCCCAAAAGCCACTTATCAATGTCGCGAAATTTTCCAGTAGTTGATCGCCCGCCGTCACAACTACCGTGTGTGATGGCGCATTTTCTCTCCCTGCACGAGGGTCGCTTCCCACTCCCGGCGACCTCCGGACTATTGTCTGACATTTCCGTCCAACGTGTGGTGTGAGGCTTGGATCACATACACCGCGCAGTTCATTAAGCCTTTCGACTCTATCGGGCTGACCTTCGTGATAAGGTGTCAAGGTAAATCAGCGGAGAAAGTACTGCAATACGAAGTGTATTCAGAAAATAAAGAGCATTTTTAAATATCGCGGGTTTGGACAGTCCGGTTGTCATATTTTTTTATTATGTTGGTATACATGCCCGTAAAGAATGATGAAATTTTTAGCTGTATTCATTGTTTACTTTTTCTGCGGCAGCTACTAAGGTTAGACGTGTTTTTATGAGGTCGGCAATTTGTGTTTGTTAAAAAAAAATGAATCAAAGAATTTGTATCAAGCCTTAGTTTCAACATCATATCTGTAAACCCGTTTCGTACCCTGTTTCGATAATTTTGCATCGTCGTTGATATTATTTAGTGACCCCTGTGCAACATAATAAAAAGAGTTTGACAATCGGACTCTCCAAACCTGCGAAATTAAAAAAAAATCCTGTTATTTTCTGAACACAACTCGTATACTTAGCTTAAGCTGATTCAAACACTCCCACGAATCATGCGAGACGTGCTCTGTGTAAAGATGAGAATTTATTTTTTAAGAATGTGAATGTTTTCTCTCCTGGGATGCAGGCGTCTGAAGACCTTAAACCTACGTCCAAGGGGAAACGACGAATCTTTTGGAGCCGCTAATTAAAGGATTTTAATGCTTTGTCCTCATGACCTCCTTCCTTCGAAGTTATGTGGGCTAGCACTGGAACTGAGGTACGGCCACCAAATTCGTTGAGCAATGTTATACTAACCAGTGACCATTTTTGTGTCTGCCATTCGAAGGAAGAGGTAAATAGCGCCCTATTAAAAAAATATTATTTCACTTCTTTCACATCACCATATTTCTTTTCTCTTCCCCCATTATTTTATTTCACCACTTAAGTTGTAATCCGATTTCATGAAAGGATATTTGGCTTACCTCGCAATTTTGTCGTAGGTATTTGTGTTCATTATATACACCAAACTGCAGTCAAAATATGTTCGCTTTAGTCAAAATATATTTAGATTAACCCTTATAAAACGTTTTTCCTCTGAGTGGGATCCCGTGTCTTATGCCCAGTGACAAATGAAGCGGAGTTAAAGTATTAATATTGAATTACAATGTTAGCGTTAGTTTTTCTATAATTAACGTGTTAAAAATATTATGATAAATGTTGGTGTGACGAGTGAACAGCGTCAAAGAAAAAGTGGAATGGAGAGAGCACGTCAAAACATCAAAGTTACTTGCGTCTCTGCAAATTGTACAAGTTTGATCGCTAGCACCGAGGAATTATTTCTCACTGAAAATGTTAAAAGAAGATAATTTCACATTGAGAACGATAAGAAAATAAATTACAAACCACAAATACATTCTTTTCCGATGATTAATTCAAAATTTAAACAAGGAAATACAGTAGCCATAGAAAATAAAACCAAGCGTTTAAATACATGAAACCTTCAAATCAAAATGTAAAATAAACAAGAATTTCCGGAAGGTCTGATTACCTTCGTGGTATGACGAGTTTAAGGACTTAATTTAGATAGCTAGTTAATGTATACATCCCGGTAGGTGAAACTTGCATATTACACATTGTGAGGTCTTATAAGTCGTCAATCTGTCATTAGAAGTTTGAAATCTTTATTAACTTACTGTATCAGAGAGCAGTGCTTTCCATAGTTCAAAGTGACAACTTTGATAGCTCCAGATTTAGTGAGAAATACGTGCCCATTTTTTGCTTTCAATACAATGTACTTTAGCAAATGTTCGTAGCCGTCCGCGATAGTGGCTTTAACTTCAGATGATAGAATAGAGGGATCAGATGCAATGGAGAAAATTTCGGTACTGCTTTCAGATAAGCAGTACCGAAATTCATTATTTTTTCTGCTCCGCATTTCCAAAGCCACTAATAAATATTAAAATATAATAGGTGTTGAAATTTCTATATTTCTTATCAGATGGAATCATTATACAAAAGATACAAAAATAACAAAAATGAAATAATCTGTTTGCCCTTAATATTATATCAATTGCTCTCATTTTTTTATTATCTTGTCATTGTAAAACATTTTTTGTTGCACGGAATTTCTTTTTACTTCTGTTTGTAGACATTTTATTTGAATGAAACAAATCAGAGAAAACCAGAAAGTTTGCTATTAATTCTTTTAAACTTCTAATGGCCTAAACGTCGTTTCCCTGACTATGAAATGATCCTCAAAAATAACCAAATAATGTTTAACTTTCAAAGGAAATCGCAACTTTTTACTTTTGTTTATTAAAACATATTTTATTCATAAAAAGTATCAAATTAGATGAGATTCGACTAGAGTAATTCGAATACTTCAGCTCTTTCGCCTAGCTATGAGTAAATTGCTACCTTCTCTGTTACTAGCTTTTATTGTCCAAAAAGGGTCGAGAGGCTTCGCTGAAACGTCGCTACTTTTTCGCCGATGACAAACTTCTGCAAGCCATCGCGTCGTATTACATGCCAAGAATATCTGCCCCCTTGCCAATTATATAAAAATGGACATACCTACGAGTGTAATGTGTAATCACTAATTATTGCCTGAATGTGCGATATTGCTCATAAGAATTGATATCCGCACTGCGTAATGTTTGAAACATGAACGTTTTTCGATAAAAGGGCATATTTCATACCATAATTATCTCTATAACTGCCGTCTCGTCCATTCTCACATTAATTTACCACTGTTTTACGAATCAAAAGCTGTTAGCAAGATCATTGAACAAGTGTTTAGCTTTGCATATAACTTGAATGAATGAATTAGCTCCAATAGCCGTAAACAGTTTACCTTTCAACACAAAGGACAAATAAGGTTACTTATTTGTCCTTTGTGTTGAAAGGTAAACTGTTTACGGCTATTGGAGCTAATTCATTCATTCAATACTGCTAGCCGTAAGAGCTCAATTCTAGTAATATTGCATATAACTGCTTGGTATAGTTAAGATAAAATTAGAGAGATCAGGTGTAGAACAGATATATTTAACATGTCATTTTTTCCACGAACCCCGGTAAGGGATTAGAATAACATTTTCCGACCGCGGTAGGATCATATTCGCGTCAACCTTAGCCTGGTGTGTATCACCACTGGGCTTTCAGGGTACTAAAATAAATAAATAAAAATAAATAAATGAGATTATCATTTAGGAGTAAAGATCCCCGTGAAAACACATGATGGGCCCATTTCGTCGATTATCATTTAATGCAGCATCTATGGAATAAGCCAACTTACTTTCACGTAAATTCTATGCCTGAAAGTTTCAAAGGCGTTGGGATACTACGTTGATATTTGCTCAGCGGGCACTACAATGTGACATCGTTCCTCTCGATTAGGACTAGCCATCAAAAATGGGAGGGTCGGGAGGCCACTTGTGGCGCGATCGGGTGGGGAGTGGGAGAGGCGCGAGACGGGGTGGCGATCCGCGCCTCGGGCGGACTGTTACAGCCAGGCGAACAGGGATCGAAGGGTGGAACGAACGGGGAGGCGGAAGAGTGGGGGCCGGGCGGAGCGCAGGAAAGGGACGGCAATTCCACCAAAGTGCTCCGTCTTAAGTGGATGAATTTCGCAAGCCGCCAGTTTCCGCTTAATATTCCGTTCCTACCGCTGGCGAGACGTGTTCTCATTTTTCGGGTGACGAGCTCCCTTAAAAGGTGGCCATAGGTGAATCGATCACTGGACGAAGGAGAATGTTGATGTAATGCAGAATAGGGGTCGCTTTTCAGCGGGGAGAGGCAAGTGTCCCGTGGGGGGAGAGCCTCGAGGCAGATGGATGGGAAGCGTACCCACAGAACATATTTATCGAGGTCAGCAAAGTTCTCTTATATTCTCTTCTTGTTATACATTAAGATATTATCCCTGAGACGCTTTTCACGTTCCATGTACTAAAACATGAAAAAATTTATAATTTCATGAGGCAAATACTGATCTCAAATAAAGGCTTTTTTATTTGAAAGTTTCAATGCCATTAGAGATATTTAAGAAATAACCTCCATTTTAATTTCATTTATCTATTATCACATTATTTTCATGGTCTCATTTAATCTTGTTAACCAAATCCAAGCAACGCCTGATTTAATTTAGCGTTAATAGCTCCAGAACTGCATACTTTCAAGTTTTCTGGAATATCCTCTTCTCCGGTGTCAAATTATTCCTAGGGATTTGGAAAATAAAACGGTTTATTGAACCCCGATCTCACAGCATGAATACGTGTGTATTTTCAAATATGTATATGCATAATCTTGGACATTCAATTCAAGCATTTATTTAACGAAACTCACCCAATTATTCAATTCGCGGCCATTCTTTTTATTAGGTAACTCATAGGTTCTAGCGAAGATTTTTTCCTATCACTTCCTCCTTTATTTCAATCTTGGTGTCCATATGTTCCTACTTCCACCATGTGCCCTTCACTTATGGTCTTCAGCCAGCCGTTTTTTTCCCAAAATGTGTTCAGTTACTTTCCCTTCTTTTCATTGCTGTCATCTTCACTGAATCATCGAAAAACGACATCGTTTGCTACCCTCTCTATGCAACATCATCATCAAACAATAAAAATAGTGCCTTGTCGCAAAAGTGACGTCTCTTTATTCACTACTACTTTAAGGCCAGCATATAATCTGAAGTCATCTATAAGTAATGTCCTCGAAGAAAGACGATCTGAGGCGTCCTCTTGGTTTATTTCCTACTACTTTTCATTCAAATGTGTTCTTAAAGAATTGGTTATGCCTTAATAAATTTCCGATTGATTTTGCTCTTCTTTGTCCCTTTGTTATTTAGAGTGTTATATTTTCTTTCTCTTCTGCTACCAATTTTTTATTACTTTTCTTTCTACCCAGATTGTTTCTTCTAAGTCCAAATTTACATTGCTACAAGCTTTTTTTCTTTCCGCTCTCATGATTGTCCATGTTTAGCAATCGTAAAACAATGGACTCTAAAAGATTGTTTTGATGAACTTCTTTTCTGTTTTCTATGCTTATATGGTTATTGGCCAGTAAATCTTCTTGTTTTGAAAAATTTGTTTTGCCAAGGCTGTTTTTCTCTTTATCTCAGTCTCACATGCATTTTTATTATTAATAGCACGGGTAATTCCCAGGTTTTCAAAAATCTTCAATCTCATCCAAGGTTGTCTATTTTTATGTCAGTTTCGACAATATCTCTTCTCTTTTATGTTGCCATTATCTTGGTATTTCTCTTTTTTATTTCCAATTTCAAATTTAATAGGTCTCTGGGTAGTATTTTGAGCATCTTTTTTGTCTGTTTCAGAGTCTGTAATTGTTGCTATATCATCAGCAAAGCACATACTATGAATCATTTTTCAATTCACTTTAATGCATTCTGTCCCCTCTTTCATTTTTGTGGCTGCTTCCTCCATAAATAAATTAAATACGTAGGGAAATGTGGGCAAACTTTGTCACACACCTCTGCCTATACATTCAATTTAAATCCTTCTTCTGAAGCCACTTAGTTCTGTCTGTTTCCAATCTTCTTTTCTATGCTGCTCTTATCATACGATGTATCACTTTGCTAGAAAAGTACACCTATAGTATATCAGTTTTAACGAATTTCTTCTCATCACGTATATCTACTGTACTACTGTTTGCTGTCAATTGCTTTTCTCCTTAAAGAAAACCGTATTCCCTCTACTCTTTTTGTCCTCTTTCTTCTTCCATTGCTTATGTTTGTTGTATTTTGTTGCCTCCTCCAAAACTCCTGTATTTGTTCCAGTATTATTTCCTCAGTCTTACTTTAAATTATCTTCCCTAACTCGACTGCGGGCCATGGCCTAAGGTTTTATCATATGTATCTTAACGTTTCACTTTTTATTCCCCTTTACATAGTGACCAGAATTCTTGTACAGCATTTTACCTTTTCTCTAAGTATAATTATGCCGCTCGCAAATCGCAGCGTGCATATTTTTTCTCCGTTCATTCGTGTGCCACCTATTATTTTCTCTCTAATCTCATTCATTCTTCTCAACGTACGTAGAAATATCAAGGGGTATAATTAAAAATCCTGCTTTACTCAATTATTTCAACTTCTCCCTTGCTTTCATCACATCCGCTCGTATACACTGCCATCTGTTCTCTACGTAGAGTGTGTTTCATTATCATGTAGCAGTAGTTCATTCCAAATACTCTCAGAGGAAGACCACATGCACGGGGTTACTGGAAATTCACGGACATTAAGAACTGGAGTATCTGATCTTAAATTAATTGACCTGTTAGACTAATAGCTCTCTCTATCTGGACACACGCCCGGCAAAGCATATGAGGAACGAGTTTACATCTGAAATATTTTGCTCGAGAGTGTTCCATCACGACTAATATTTATTTAAATAGAACAAACACAAAACGTCGGTATGCCAAGTCTACTCTTGATGGCAATATGCTGGTTAAATATAGTCTTTCTGATCGCATTGCTTAACGAGTCATACAATTGTTGCCACGCCAACGGTGACCGATTACTTTTATCTCCGCCTTCACTCATACGTACGTAGAGCGCGAATCCTGCTGTCGCCTCTTCTGAGTAATTGGTGCCCTATTTCTGGATGACATTTAAGCAAGACACGGCATCTTAATAGAAAGTCACTTGGTTTCTTTTACGTTTCCCCACTACGGTCGCTAATTGTCCAGGACATGACTATTTCGCACCTAACTTCTACATCTAGACAAGAGCTTACCATTGGTAACCCGGTGGGCACACTCAATGATTTAAATCTTACCCGCGAAATGTATATATATATATATATATATATTTATTTATTTATTTATATTTCACACAATCACACTGCTTCTCGTTTAATGGCCGGTACTCTATGTAAAGTGTTAAGTGCTGCTTTGACAATGCATTTTCGCTCTAGTAACTGGCCGATTGAACCTTTTTTTGCGAAAAATTACGAAAAAGGAACTCATACAGAGGCAGCCTGAGATCCCTTCTCAGGGCAATAGTCAATTGTTTGGTGAAATTTAACCAACACGCGCCATGCAACGAAAGGGAAAGAGGAACACGAAAAACTAAAATTTCACTTTTTGGTAGTGGGGATGTATTTTCCATTGTTTTAAATTATTTTTGCAATTCCTAGTGTAAAATATTGCGTCATTTTTAAGGTCTTTCATTTATTATACTTGATTTATCTTAATAAACTCCTTCTTTGAGTAGTCTTTATGATGTAAATACATTCTGCTGTTTAGTAATTTTTAAATACTTTCATCGCCGCATTTTTTCCCTAGCAAATCTTATATTTTATTTAAATTTGAACATCAAATCTGAAAATGTGGTGCTATCATAGATTTAAAAAGATATTTTATCCGTGCATCAATTATTCGTTCATTCCCTTTGTGTGTCCACGGAATGAGGCTTCATTTTCTAAATTTCCTGAAATTTTTTCTGCTCGTGCAAAGAGATTTAGTTCCGATTAGATCCAAAGAAGATCGACTTCAGCGTCCCGAAATGTTTGAAGATGAATTCACGCGTGGAATCATAAAGATTCGAATTGAGCTTTCAAAATAGAAAGTGCCCCATGTCCGAAAAATTGGCACGCTTTCTTCGTCAAAGTGCTGAAGATGGCTTAAGAAAATTTCACTCACGACACCGACATACGGACGCAAATACGTGCATACAAAATATGTGCCAAATCCGTAGATAGCGCGGCGCCGTTCTACGTGGGATTTAGGGGTCGTACCCATCCCTCAGGAAGCCGTGCTCTTAATCAGCAAGATGGAAGGCGAGGGAGAGAGAGAGGGCGAACCGCAAGAGGAGGGAGCCGGTTGTCATTACGGTCCGGGGAGACGCGGGCTGCGGGTGCGGCGGCCGGGAGGGAGACACGGGGGAAGGGAGGAGGGGGAGGAGGAGGAGGTAGGCGTGCAAAAACAATGAACCAAAAAGCAGAAGCGCGTACATTACTGTTTGTCGTTCAGTTTTTTCACCTCTCCCTCCGAGTGGAGTTGGGGGAGAGTGAAAGGCGCGATCTTTTTCCCCCCGTGCGTTTTTGTCCGCGTGGTTTAGTTTTAAGGCGATGCAGGCCTCCCCGCTTCCACCCCCTCCCGCCTCCCTTTGGATTGGCTGGGGGAGGGACGGGATGAAGTGGGGCGTGGCGAGGCCGGGGGCGGGGAGATCTTTCGAAGAAGAACGAAAGGAAGCGACGGAGGGCGAAGGGGGGTGGAGGCGGGAGGGAGGGGGGGTAGGCATTGTCCCGTGGCTTTTTTGCCGTGCATCTGTCGCTCCGGCTCTGCGACAACGTGTCGTGACGGGAATCGCGGGGGGTGGCGGGGGAGAGGGTTGGGGGGCGGGTGAGGGTGGGGGAAAGGGGGGTGGACAGGAAGAGCGAGATGGAGAAACAGGGGGTTTCATCCCCCCTTGGGGGTGGGATTCGAAGGCGGGGCTTGCTTTGTGTGAGGGCGCGAGAGGAAGAACTTAGGGGGGGGGGGATTCCCCTGGAGGGGGTAGAGGGAATGTGGGGGAGGGGAGGTAAAAAATTCACGTAATCAGGATGAGGAATGTACGTCATTCCTTGAACAAACCGTTTCACTCCGTCCTCATCCCATCAACCAAAGCTCCCTTCCTCTCTCCTTTCGCGGTCTCCCTGCCGAGTTTTCCAAAGCCTCCCTCCGTTCCTCTCTTTCTCTTTCCCCTCGCATCTTCTCTCACTCTTTTTCTGCTTCCCGTGGTTCTAAACCTCCTTTTCGGGCCCCTCGTTAAACCGCCGCTGGGTCTCCCGTCGTTTCACCGGAGGCAGAGTTGCTTGCAGCGAGTGTGTCGAGTACAGAACGGTCTGTTCCTCGTTCTGACCCTGCTCTCCTCATCGCCTCTCCCTCAACCTGCTCCGGGATTAGGTCAGGGCTCATTTCCATCGCCTCATTTGCATCTGACGACCCGGGAATCATCAAAATCGTACAGCACAGCATCTATTATTTGTAAACTTTAATATAATAATACAAGCTATCCCGACAGTAAAATTAAAAAATTGGACTTTGTCTGGAAAATATTGCGATACTGGGAATGGTTTTGCCGTCATTCAAGAAAAAAATATGAGGCATGCGGGTATACTTTAATTCTACAAATCCTTTGTGCTACGGTTCCTCATCAAATCGTGGTCACTAAATTTTGCGGATTTTCGTTTCCTGGCCCACTGAATGGAGTAGCAAGTGTAGGTTTCGACTGGGAAATTAAACTAATTAGCTCGTAAATGTACTTGTTTACAGGTACATTTAAGAGCTGAACGTTCATATGATAGCCGTTAATTCTACTTCAGGCATCCAATATCGCCCATTCCCTGTCGGCTTTCCTTTCTTGTTTGTTGAGATTTCATATTTTATTCTAAGTTTTAAGTATCTTCTCGCAAACCACACTTCCACTTCAGCCATGTTTATTTCTTTTCAATTCCATGCGTTTCTTATATGCAACGACCGGTCAAGGTGAGATTTCACTCACCGGGACGGTTTATGCCCACCCGTTCGGACAGTTCATGAGTATTTCGGAAAGCGGTCAGCTCAGAATGATTATACTCGTATAAAAGGGTTAACTTGAAGAAGTGTATTTAAAAACGGTAGAAAACTTGTGTAGGAGACATTTTGCAAATATTTTTTAAAACTGAAGAGTTTAGTTGCTCGAAGTGACTATATTACATTATATATAGACAATGTTATCATTACTATTACTACTGTATAAAAAATGTTCCATAAAAGAGGATTTAGATTAGGTCACGTAACCCTACATGCTATACTTGAGGCCACACAACGCACATATAATAGGCGTTAATTCTACAATAGGCATCCAATATCAAAAATAAGTGTTCATTACCACGACAAGATATAAGCAATTGAAGTATTGGAAAAAATTCTGCAACAATCCAATAAAATAAGGTGTCCAATCGTTCATCAATTTTATACAACTTGGAGAGGAGTGTTAGCAAGAAAAACAATAGAAACTAGGGTTTAATTTAATGATGAAGACGTAACAGGCTACTTCAAGGAAATTTCTCTTGCACCGAAATTTGCAGTTATTCTAATTCTTTGTCTTGCACGGGACCGGTGAGGTGTTAAAACCATCTTTGTCAAATGTTTCACATGATCTACTCTACAGTAGTTCGATGGTGCTAATGTTACAATTTGTGCATCATCTTAAAAGAAACCTGTCCAATTTATTTAGAAGATGTAATCATTCATATAATCTTTGTTTCGTACTTAATTCTTCACTTACTTCCTCTATTAGTGTATATGTCTACTCGTACGCTACTGCGTTTATCATGATATCGTTCTAAAAATATAGCTTCTCTTTGCTTAACACGATTTAATTCGACAATAAAACTGACTTCGTGAAAATTCCGTCTCCTAGAAGCATATTGTAACTACATAAAAAAATCGCTCTTTTGCCCACTAAACGCTTTCACAGCTCTCATGAAATAAAATATCATAATTTTTTCTAGTTTTTTAGCTCATTAGAAGTACAGAGAATTCCGCGAATACAGATGACATTTCTCAAATAGATCCATCCATATAGTTGGCAAGTCATAAGCAAAACTTTCCCTAGCGTATCTATGCATTCCATTGGTCTATTGGTGTAGATGTCAATACACAAGAGTCGTTTTGGTGGAGGCGTTGGTGTTTTCATAAAACTTTACACCAAACACAGAGTGGTTCACATGTTGGATGGAGTCCCATTAAAACTAGAATGTCTTTGAAGAAATCTTCGGAATGAAAGAAAAGTTAATTCTTTCGGTAGTTTGTAGGTATTTAAAATTATATTCCGGAAATATGGGTCTGAGGAAGCACTCCTCATGTTTCTTCCTAGCAATAAGAATGTTATTATTTGCGGAGACATTAATTCGGATATGTTTGAAGAAAAATAAATATTTATTATATGATATGATGATATCCGATACTAATTTACTCTTGCAACCCCTTCATTGTTCCTTTCAGTGGTACGTATAAGCTGGTTAGTAAATGTACTTAATTCAGTATACGTGGGTGGTATGCCTAGTCCCTGAATGTAGGAAGAATTCAGTCTCTGTTTTACGAGTTCTCTGTCTCATATCTTAAAATGTCCGGGTATTTGTGAAATATCAGGTCTGATTTCCTACCGTCAAAATAGGCGATAAAATATTCCACTATATCAATTAATTTAATAAAATGTACTTCAAGCGCGATTTTCTTTCCCTCGATTAGCCTGGTATTTTACCCACTTAAAATACGTATAGTTATGAATTTAAGGGTAGACCTAATTCCAAACTAAACCATTAGGCATACGAAGCTCACAGATTTAGAGGGTAGGAGGACTTGAACCCTAACTGGGCACTGCACCTCCAAAGAAAGTCTACTCGCAAGAACATGGGATGACTACGTTTTTAAATTCGTTTTTAAAGAGGGATAAAGTGTCATTCTTTGGTCAGAAGCCTATTTACACATTATTTTCTACGCTAAACTAATTGAGAGTTGATTTGGAAAGCTATATTGGAAATATCTGTTATTATCTTCGCTTCGTTTACCACGTTTATTAGGAATGAAATGATCTGCCCAGGAAAATAATGCTTCGAATGATCTAATGATGGGTCCACATCGATGAACTACAAAAAATATTTGGTATTCGTACCCCGATTGTACTTTTCGGTAATCAGCAGTTTTTTTCTAGTAGAGCATGAGAAATCTAATTATCCCCGCGTGCAGAAAAGTGTAATTTGAATGTAAAAATATGCAGTTCTGCATGTTGAAGGACGATAGAGAATTAGATGCATCAAGTCCATCCATTAGGAAATCATACTATCTGCAAAATTATCATTTTTATGCGATCAAAATTCAGTCGTAAACGACCTTGACTGAATGGTTCCTGCCGTTGGCCAATTAAGGAGAAAGCAGAGTAAATGGATAACCTATTTCAAAAACCAATGAAATCATCAGGTCCGGTACATAAAAAAATATCCAGAAAAAATTGCCAATTTTTATTAATCCAGAAATTCAGTTGTTTTTTTAATTGTTCTAATTCTGTAAATTTTTCATTGTGCGTGTTGCTTTTTTTCATAAAAATGATTAATTTCAAACATTGCTTTTTAACTTTTATTAATGCGTTTCCATAATATAGCTACGAACTCGTACTAACTTTATAATTTGATTTAAAATAATTATATTTTTCGTTAATAAATGCGTTTGGTTTCCTATTAATACACTTTTGTATTTAATCACCAATTTATTAGTTCATCATTTTGTCAGGTTTGCAGCCTAGTGAATGTTTAATTTATGTTTCGGCCGTTTATAACTGAAGCTATTTAGTTATGGAGTGGAAAAATAAATTCATGTCTTCTATTTTTTGGCTCTAGGAGAACTTGATAACATATCATCACTTTGATAAAAACATCTTATGAAGAAAATTCGATTTTACAAATAACGAGACGAGTCTACAATTAAGGTCCACTGACTGAGGATGTTATCCCTATCTCAAATGCCACCTCCCTTTGTATTTCCAGGGAAGCCGGAGCCGACGGTGCGTTGGTTGGTGGACGGCGAGACGATCGACGAGCAGTACGAGAGGAACACGGGCGAGGTGATCGAGAACCGCCTCAACTGGCCGTCCGTGGCGCGCTCCGCCCTCGGCGCCATCTTCTCCTGCCAGGCATCGAACTCGGGACTCGCCGAGCCCCGGGAAACCTCCCTCGTCCTCGAGCTCTACCGTAAGTCGTTCGCTCTACATCAAACAGGGTAACCTCTAACGTGTGAAGCTGCTACGTCGCATTCTCTTTCATCTCGTCTACGTCAAAAATGTCTGGAGTGCTGAAGTGGCATGGGACTTCCTCTAAAGACTCAATCCCAAGTTTTCTTAAAGAAGGTCATAACTGGATATGTGTTATGGAGCAACGGCTATGACCCTGAAACAAAAGCCCAGTCTTCCCAACTGTCGGTTGATGAGATAAAGGAGAATCCGACGAGGCAAGCTGATGACAATTGCGAAAAGGGAATCTGCCAATTGTCTTGAAAAGTGAAAGATACGCTGGGATAAGAGTGTGATATCTCAAAGCAAGTGCATCGAATCGGAATAAGATCTTATTGTCCAAAATAAAACAACACTATAAACCCAGTAATCAGCCCGAAGGTTAGTTTGGTAGATTATGGTAGAGTTCACCCAGTACTAAGCTCGACAGCGTGTGAAATCCACACATTAGGGCAAAGGGACCAGTTTCTTTCCCTGTGCCGGTTATAGTTTGCTGTTACCCAAAACATCACATAGCTTGGATTGAGCTGCATGTTCCCAGAGAGGCCTGCCCGGGAATCGAACCCGGGACCCTCCGGCCAGTAGTCAAACGCTCTACCCCCTGGATTATTGCCTATGCATTTTTCGGAGAATATTACATTGCCATATAATTTCCTGAATGACCTCGTAAACATGTTATGCGAATGCAAGGAACACTCTCTTCCCAAATTTTATGAAAATCAAACTATCCAAACATAACTTCAGTACCAAAAACAATAACAACGCATATGATTTATACCTTTCAAATTCACAGCAAACAGTTCACACTCTCTTCCTTCTCCTTCACCTTGTTTTGTACTTCCCTAAACAACAAATGTTTGTTTCTTGTAAAGGTTCTGCAGGAGTCAGAATGAATGACTAATAGCTACTTTTTCCAAGTTACAAACTCCTCAATTTTTACGCCGACAAACTTCTTTTTCTATATCTACGACCGCTCTCTATATTTGTTGATTACCTTATTATTCCTGAAATCAAATCGATATTCTAAATCAAATTGATTTTCCAAAATCAGAGTTTCTCTTTTTTATTCCAATCGACCGGATACGTTTATTATTAATATTTTATTTGCTTGCATGACGAAACGCATTTATTCATTTTTACATCTTAGAGCATTTTACTTATTACTAACTCTATTATAATTGTACTGTGGTCAGAGTAGGAGAAATCTAGTGTCTCAAACAATGGCTTTAAATCTTTCTTCTACAGAAATAAAGTTGTTCAAATTATTACAATCAGGTATTTTCTACCACGCATATTTCTTTTAGCTTCAATAGATATACGGGGTGCGTTTCAAAAGTTATGCAATTAAATTTTCCACTCCGATTCTATTGCTTGAAGTTAGATCAAACCACTTGGAGTAGGTGGGGGGGACGCTAAGCTTTGCCGCGAAACCGGTGTTAGGGCTTTCCAAGCTGTGTAAGCGGCAGAACGTCAGTTATTGTAAACCTCTACGCGCCGACCGTGTCACGAAAACATGTAATCGACGATCGAGCAACGGTACGCGATTATTAAGTTTTGTGCTAGACTGTGAAATCTCTTGAGGAGACTAATAAAATGATTCGTGAGATTTACGGAGACTTTATTCCATCCTGCTAACAAGTTTAAGGATGGTTAAAGGCTCTTATGGAGGGCAGACGTTCCCGTCGAACAGCACCCTGGACGGCCGTCAACCAGGAAACCGTCAACAATGTTCCTTGTATTCAATAATTGTCGATTGAGTATCAACTTGAATGCCAATGAACTGATCATGTCCTCTACTGTTGACTTTCACATTGTTACTGAAGATTTAGCGATAAGGAAAGTGTGCTCCAAGCTCGTTCCCAAGGTGTTTGCCACAACGCACTATGAGTCCTCAAGTTCCCGGCCAAACACCAGGTGCCAACGCTGCCCCACCCCCCTATAGTCCTAACGTTGCACCATCAAACGTCTATTTGTTCCCTAGGATTAAGGTAGCCCTGAAAGGAGCTCGTTTTTCGTCCACAGAAGAGATCCAATGAGGCGGGACGAAGACCTTGCGGGAGGTCCCCCGGAAGACGCCTTCCTGGGCGCGTACCGGTCATGGCAGAGTCGATGAAAAAATGTGTAGAAACCCAAGGACAGTTCTTTGAAGAGTTTTACGTTTTTGTGCAAATATTATCAATAAACTACTTTTAAAAAATAATTGCATCACTTTTAGGACGTACCCTTTATTGTGATTTCATGTATTTCCGCTATAGTTTTCATTCTTATTTATATTTAAGGAATTTTGTTTTCATTTTTATTTCCTTTCATTTAAAAAAAATACATAAATATCAATTTGATTTTAGAGGTTTTATTTGATTTAATTATGTGAGTGACTTCAACCCGAAAAACTTATTCCCACCATCACGAAAACTATTAGTGAAATCTATTCATTGAAAATATCGTAAACCATTCAAAATCCTTCTTTTTCGTGGTTGAGATAGCATCTAAGGATATGCAAAACTGAGTTCAGTTTCTTGAAATGAACAGCCTAAGTGTTTTAAATTGGCTTTATTAACATCGTGGACTGTGGCGCGTCGCGCACGACTACGAATGCCTGTGACATTGTATGTACGGTATTTCGTCATAATATCTTGTTCCTTTAAAGCCCCCAAAATTTCAGAGTGTAAGAGGACGTCTCGGTAGCTTAATTGGTTAAATCACTCGGCCGGATATCGAGGGATCCAGGTTCGAATCCCGGTCAAGGCGAATGATTTTTACTCTCTGAAATTGTTGCATTATTAGAGATACGTTTATTTTGAAATTCAATTTTGTGTTCATTTATGAACGCTCATTCATCAATAATGCTTATGTCGTTCTAATCAAAATTTAACTAATGGCTAGATTTATTTGTGAGCACTGAAATTTTACTATAACTTTTAACAATTTGGCATCCTAGTAGTGTAGCCTATGTTTTTTTCATTATCAATGGAAATGCGACTGTTTATTTTTAGCTAAATATTTTTCTCAAAAAATAACGTTACAAAAATTTACCATTGGAATAAAAACAACTTGATGGCCTTTGAATGAGGACTATAATGAAATTAAAAATC
>CM073778.1:84067135-84159296 GCA_037158775.1 Hetaerina titia
CTCGCCTGCCTAACGCTCTCCCATCTATCAGGGCATTCGATATTCCATCCCCAATCAGAATGCTCGGCATACATCTTTCCTACATTCTTTGGATCTTTTCCAACAAATACCCTCTCCTCCCCTACCATGCCTAGTGCATCTTGGTGTGTCTTTCCTTTCCGTAATACGTCTTCCACAGCCACGTCTCAAAAGCCTCCAATCTGCGCCTATCAGTTTGTTCCATCGACCATGTTTTTGCAACGCAAACACATTCTAAAAAATAATTATTAAAAAAATTACCTGTGTATACTTCCAGAGAGTAAAACATATGACTGTACATAAACAAAATAGATTGTATTTTTGTTATATTGTTAACTGTAATTATTGCAACAGGTTGAAAGTTTGAATTCTTACTCAAAAGATTGTAACTATTTGTTCATTTTGTTTTAATTTTTAAAACCGTTTAACGTTAAAAATGTTACATTTATGTATGTGTAAGCAGGTGTGTATGTATATAAATATACAGACACACATATACATAAAATGTAGATGAACTAGTCGACACAAACACAGAAACACATAAAAAAGGGACTCGTTGGGTCTCAAATTTTCGGTGGTGCAACCACCTTTCTCAAGAGGAGTTAGGAACAGAACTGAGGCAGAGGAGGACCAGGAAGCAGTGGATGGAAGGTGAAGCCATGGATGAAGCCAGGATAGACGTAGATTGGAGGCTTTTGAAATGTGGGTTTGGAGAAGAATGGAGAAAGTGAAATGAACCGAAAGGAAAGATGAAGTGCTAGGGATAGTGGGTGAGGAAAGGGGTTTGTTTAGAGATATCCTATGGAGACAGGAAGTGTGGAGGAAAGGCGTATTGAACGGCAGTGGGATGTTGAGGAGGGTAATGGAGGGGAGAGTGTTAGGCAAACGAGGAAAGGGCAGGAAGAGGATAGGGATGTTGGATTGGATGAAGGGAGGAAAGAAGTGCACAGAGATGAAGAGATACCTGACGTAGAGTAGGTTGCTGGATCGGGTTTTGTTTGGAGTTACAAAATATTTATATTGATAGTTGTGTGAATCCAAAAACCTACCTTAACCGGTAGATCACCTAATATTAATAATATATATGTGTGCATTTATGTGTATTTATGATTGCGTGTGGTTATGTATAAATCCATGAATATTTATTTTTTACGAGGAGTTAACATGTCCTGCTACTTGCCCTTGTCACAATTTGCCTGAATCAAACTCAAAACCGTTTCATTAACAAATGTTTCCGGTTTGACAATTTTTATGCCACCTTTTATTTGGCACCTGTTAGGATAAATCTATATCAAAACGTTTAAATAATTGATTTTTTTAATCAGATTATATTTTTCACGCGGTTTTTTTTGGATAGTAGATTTTTTTTTAATATTTCAGAAAAGAAGTCTGCTCTCTATCACCTACAAATATTTGATTCACCACTCACAGAGCAAAGAACATAAGAACTTAAATTTATCAATGTTGAATGAGTCCTCATCAGGTGTGTCCTCAACTTCCGCAAACATTTTTTTGTAATTTAATGATGACGAAAACATTTTAAAGTACATTGTAGAACGTTACTTAACTACTAGGTGAGCGCAATGTGGCTTTTATTTGTAATCAGGTTTTGAACATGAATGATACAGGGAACACAATTTAATCCGTGATTGACAAAGGGCTTCTCTTTTAATCTAATCACCTATCGTAGCTCACGCGAAGATTTCCTTTCATTTCCGCTGTTATGGACTGTGAATAAATGTGAATAAAGTTATTATTTCCCCCCCCCCATTTTTGCACGCATGGGATTCCGCTGTCATGGAAAAGAGTGTACATGAATTGCACAACTAAATCTCGTCGTAATCGGAGGAAAAATTAAACGCTCATTTTTTTATCTGTTTCATTTCATTATACATACTCCAGGGTTTTGAATGCAAATGCCCCGTGCTTTTGGGTCCATTTCGGGGTGGGATAATTTTTTAACTCTCCAGGGCCTTCGCTTTTTTATATTTGCTTGCTCTTTTGTAGGAATAATATAAAGAACCCATTAGTGATGATACGGCCGCCCTGCAAAGAGGAAGGCCGGCGTGTATGTGTTTTTGTGTGTACGAGGGATAGAACACAAGTGGGATTCCCTGCCATCCCCTCACCTCTCATGTAATATCTTTTTACTTGGAGGAAAAGGGGGGAAGGGAAGTGGAGGGGTGGGTGGTGTAAGACATGGGATTTTTGTGTGCCGCGCCTTTCATCCGAAAAATTAATACCCACAGAGAGAGCGGAGAAATTCAGCGCTTCAAGTCCAAGGGGACGAAGCGGTGAGGGGTAGTAGTGCTATCTTTTTTTTGAGCAATTTTTGTGAAATATTTTTTGATTTTTTGATCCCTTCAAAAGGAATGCGTGCAAGCAGTCTACGCTACCCTCCTCCACTCCCCGGAACCCATATAATACCTGAACGGGCGGAGAGAAGAACGGGGAGGTGAATGTTTTTTTTTGTATGCCTCATCCCTTCCTCTCCCTCCCACCAGACTACTATCTTATGGGCTCAACCCACCAACCCCCAACCCTTCCTCTTTTCAAGGATTAATGTTTTTTATATTTCATTTGAAGGGACGACGAAAGAGTAGCGAGTTGGAGAGAGAGTGAGAAAGAGGAGATTGTGGAGATATATTTATACATATTCATTTCCGTTTCGCGTATTCTTTAGCCGGGCGGTGTCGAGTATGGAGGTGAGTGGGAGATAGCGTTGAGGGTTGGAGAACGAGGATGGTCGGAAAAGTTTTCTCGTATACATCCAGTCTCTCCCTCACTCCGCCTTACGACCGCATTCCTTGATTTTTTATTTCGATTCGGATATACAACGGAGTAAAGAACGGTGGGACGGGATATTCGAAGACCGTGTCCTCCCGCCTGTCGGGTCTCAATCTTTCTAGCTGCCCTGCGAAATGTACCATCCAATTTCCATCCCTCATATCGTCCCTATCACACGCACCCCCTTCCCCAAGAGTTCCGGTCGGGAGAGCATACTTTTCGCCTTCCCCCTAACTCTACACCGGGCACCGAAACGGTGGGAGTTTGGGGTCCAATGTAACCCCTACCCCTCCTCACCTCATCCACGCTATAGCGTTTTGAGTCGGTCGGTCGGTGTTGCAAAGACCAATGAATTTATTACTCTTTGAAGAATAGCCAGCCACTTGGGCAGCCTCGCGAATTCCTCGCCCTCGTTTCACGAATCCGCCCTTCCACACTCTCATTCGAATTCTCCCCCATCCCCCCCTCCCGGTCGGCCCCAGCTTTTGGAACCCCCACTTAATCCTTCCCTCACCGCCCTTCCTTCCCTGAATGTGCACCCGCTTGCACACACATATCCATTACTATTATTTTTTTCACCCTTCTCATCCTCTTCCCAAAAACTCCTTCCCTCCGCCCCTTACCTTCCCTGCGAAATGCCCGCTCTTTCCGCACCTCCGACACCCACCCTCCCCCTGATCCGGCTTTTTCTCTCCCTTCTCGCAACATTTGTCACTGGAATTTTCTGCTTTTAGAAAAAAATGTTTGTGGATGTGTGTATGTGTATGAGGGTGTGTGTGTGGTGTGGGTGGAGACGTGTGTGTATATGTGTATACACATATAATATATATATATATATATATATATATATATATATATATATATATATTCACAAAGCATTCATCCACCCATCCACCTCTCCCTAACTATTCTCTCGTTGCCTTTCGGTCGAAACAAAAGGAACCATGCCCCGTTTGTCACTTCTGCGCGTTTTTCCCTTGTTATTTCATTCGCGCCATTCTGCAACTGTTGGAGCGTCCATAGAGGGTGGGAGGACGGAGGATGGGTGTGATGGAGAGGGGGTTTCGGGCGATGGGAAAAGGGGAAGGAGAAAACGTACCCAAACTCCGTTCCTCACTCCTCCTCCTGTTTCAAACCTAGGTCCAGCATTCGGACCGCCACCTCCATCCCCACGGTTTCACACACACACGCACACAAACACATATGCCATAGCTCCCTCCCTCGCAACTTCGCCGTTTTCTTTCATATTTTTTTATTCATTTTAACAGTTTTCGACTCCGTGCGACGCCGTGTGACGCTGGGCGTATTTCTTTGAATACGGGCGAGCGAATCTCTTCCTCCACTCTCTCAATTTTTTTTTCCCCGAAACCCAAAATTTTTAATTTAACTTTTTTTTATCGTTCGTAACTCGGCTTCCTTTTATTTTTTAAACCGGTGGAATTTCCGGAATCCTGTCGTGCCATGGATATGACGACGCATAATTCAAGTCCAATGCATTGTCGTTTTTCCCCGTTTCCTCCCTAGAAAAATGCGGACGTCCAATTTATCCCCGAATATTCCTTCTGTCTCCTCTCTCTCTTTCGCTTGCTCTCACTCCTCGGCTCCCTCGCCCCTATCCACTTGCCCCTCCCACCCACCTCGCCGTCTCCCCCATTTCGGTCCGAATTTCTTTATTTCCGTCACCGTCCGAAGATACGATTAATTCCCTTCGATTCGCCATTGGGAGTCGTGAAATACGGCCCCGTCGGCGGTTCAAGGGGACGCAGCGGGGGGACGGGGATGAGAATTTATTCATTTTTCGTTCTCGCGGGGGAGAATCATTGAATCGTGCGGTCGGAATGAAATCAATTGTTATTGTTACCTCACCCGAATGGCAACGATGTCGGAGCTGTTGTATGAGTAAACGAAGGGAACGGATTTTCTTTATGTGGCGGACGAGGAAGGTGGAAATTTTTCAAATTTTCCCTCGAGGAAGTTTTATTGAATCAAACCCTATGTAATCACTTTCTTGTAGAAAAATTCATCTCCCTTGATCGCAGCCCCCAATCAAACGGTGTGAAAGAGAGATGAGCAAATGATGATCAATTACGACTTCAACGCTTTCACCGTTATCATTTAATGGCGAAACTTGATATAATAATTAAGTTTCTTAAATAGACTGGGTTTTTTAATTTGTTACTAAAAATATTGCCAGTAGCACGTTACAATAATTTATTTTGAGCTATCCTCTTCTTTCAAAACCTGTTTTATGGAAATGAAAATAATTTTTTTCTTCTATTTAATCATATTATTTTTTAAATGGAGATTTTTTAAATATAATTTATATTTAGTTTATAATTTTATTTTATTCCTGCAATATACAATGATGGAATAAGAGTTATAACTGCTCGCATATAGTTGAACAGTAATGTGTACTGCAGCAGTGCAACATTCCCTTCAAGAGTTTAGGAGAAAATAAGAATAAGTTGGTACAAATGTACTTACTTCTGTATATTATTACCTCAAATGTAATAGTTATTACCTTAAATATAATTCAAGTAAATTGATTTAAAATTACGTTTAGTTGGAAATACTTGAGATACCCGAAGTTCATTGGAATCATACCTTCGTAAAATGCTTCTTTTAAAGAGCGATATGTTAATCGATTTCAATTAAAATTTATAAAAATATCATTCACATTAAAATGTCATTTATTTATAGATAATTGGCCATTTTTAAATGAAAGTGTATTTCTTTCCTGCCATGATAGTGGCAGCTTTTGTTCTAAAAATTTAAAAAGCTTCATCAGCAGGTTAAATTTCCTTCCACCCATACCGTAGAATGATAAGAAAATTTATGTCTGGAATATGTTTTGAATCCAAAACCAATGAAAAACATTTTAAAATGGTGTAAAGTATATCCAAACATTTTTGTGATTTTAACCCAAAATTGTTAGCTTTCCGTTGAGTGGATTAGTAAATAAAATAGTAAGTAATTGTTACATATTAATAACTTTTAGTCAGTCAAGTCTAATGCAGAGGCTATAAAAAAATTATTTGTTTTTAGATTGGCGCCCAATGAAAGCAATTGACTAGAAAATCAAAGAAAAATAAAAAGTCAACTGAATTAATGGAATAAAACTAATATTTACCATGTCGAAACAGTTATTTTGCTATTAATTGAATTTATAACACTAAGGTGGTTAATTCAAACATACGCGTTTTTAGAGAGCAAAAGTTTCCATTTTAAAACGTCATAGTTTGTCATGGGCTGGAAGGAATGCCTGCTAACGAGAAAAAGACGGCCCTGGTGGTAGAAAATTAAAGAAGGGAGGGCAATAAAGAAAGAAAAAAAATGTTAACTCTGCATTTCCACTCAAGAGGCGTAAATTATTGAAATCGGCTCCCTAAATAATAATAACTCTGCAGGTGTGTACACTCACCCTCCCATGCAATCATCGGCGAATCATAGCCGCCGCCGGCGGCAGCAACGGGGCAGCGATTTGAACGCCATTTAGCACTGCGAAATAACCTCCGTTTCCCCGTCCCCGGTCGTCCTCTCCGCACCCTTCCTCCTCTCCACCCGCTGGACGATTTCCTCGTGTTCATTATTTTTTGCTCTCCGAAGGAATTCCCGGACGGCTGCGTCACGAAAACACCCGTCCTTTCACTCCCTCCCTCCTCTCCGCCTCCCTCCCTCTCACTCATTGCCCCTATTTCCTGCCCTCCCTGCCCGCACCCACCGTTTAACGTCACATACCCTCTCCCTTAGCCAGCAACTCCGACCCAATCCCCTCCCTCCGCCTCCACATTCTCTCGAACAAATGTTTTTTTCGCTCCCATCTCTAGTCCTCCAGATTTTAAGCTCTTTGCCCCCTCCTTCGGCAAAAGGGCCTCGCAATCCCGCCCATCCCTCCCCTGATTCGCAGCGCATACCGTAGTCGACATTCCTGACCGAACCTCGCCTCACCCCCTTTCCCAAACTTCCTTTTTCCATAGGTGCCTCCTACGTCCTGCCGCCTTTTTCCCTGTCCTGGTGAGGGGATGGATATGGCGGGAGAAAAATTGTAGAGCCTGGGGCCAGAGGAGGAGAACCTATGACTCCGTCAACTCCTCCATCCGCAGCTCCGCAGACTTAGCTCTCACTCTTCAAATTAGCAAGTGGGCCCATTTTTTCTGGGTGTATCTGGCGGTGCGATGGCATATCGGCACTGTCCTTCGGAAATATTTGTTGATATTATTACCTGGAAAAAAACCTGTGCATGAGATATTTGCTGCTAAAATAATCTACAATTCATGTTCTTATGAAACCGTAAATTTTCTTCGCTAATTCGATAGAGTTAGAGAAATACAATGATTGCATTAAAAAGTGATAGTGAAATAAGGACAATTTGCACTTTTCCACAGTTTATAAATTGTTCTTATTTCATTATGATGAACTTCCACGACCTCAAGCCTGAATCTGTTGAACTTAAAAAGTGATAGCAAATACAAAAACTCGCTGACATTTTTATGATGGACGACTGTTGAAAATTTGAACTTTTGCTTTCTTAAAATTTATTACTTTTGTCTATGATCTAATCTAATTGTACTTTCAAGCCTAAAGACGAAAATAGGGCTAACCGTTCAAAATGTGCACAGTTATTCGGGATAAGGAAATATTTTTACATTTGTGTTCTTCTCCAAATCGCTTTCCCCACCTTTCCTGTGTTTGTCTTTTATGTGTGTTCCTTTCCCATTTCCTAATATCTATTTCGATGTGAATGAATATTTATTCGCCGTATGGCGGAATTGCGTGTTTGAAGGTATATATGTATATATTATATATATATATATATATATATATATATATATATATATATATATATATATATAATTTAACATTAAAAAATGATTAACATATTTTTGGCACTCATTATAAGGCTACCTGCGAGGGTGATACAGTAAGTTCCCGGTCTGATGATGAAAATGACAATTTACGTGTATGCTTAAGCTTTCAACATTACCGCCTTTAAATTACAATATTTAATCCCGCAGCGTTCCAGTTCCATTATCCCATCTCTGTAGTGTTCTTCCGAAAGTGATTTAGGTACTTTTCTACAGCAGGTTGTATTTCATGAGTGTATATTTTGTTTTCTATTTTTTTTCATTTTTATGTGGAAAATATATATCCATAAGTCAGATATTTTCTTTATTTAGATTATTTTAGTACCCTACAAGCCACCGCTAGGGTGTGTGATAAGGGGTGAACCAGACTAATTTTACCCGAATATGACCCTTCCGCGGTCGGGAAATGTAATTTTGATCCATTATCGTTCGTGGAAAAAATCACAGCTTAAATCTATCTACTCTACTCTTAATTCCTCCAAAGTTATTGACATGATCTCTTCTACCGTTGTACGAAGGGTGTGATAATACATTTTCAGCATCAGTGCTAAAGAAACATCCTTCCCGTTTATGCGAGACATTTAATCTGTAATTTATTCTTCCCTCCTTGAGTAATTCCCATCCTAGCTGCTCTCATATTATGGATACACTACAAGGTTTTTATATCAATGTTTGTCTCAATAGTCTGCTCGGGATCCAATCCGGCATTTTTTTCAACCTCGTGATGATCTCAAATAAAATGAGGCCTAACCAACGAAAGATAGCATTTCTCTTTGACCTTTTCATCTCATTTGCCCACTACTCCTCTAATAAATTCTAATTTTTTGTTAGCTTCTCCCCATATTCCCCGAATATGTTTCACCCAGGAGAGGTCGTCTACATCTATATCTACATCTACATAAATACCCTGCGAGCCACCAAAAAGATGTGTGGCAGGGGATGTAGCAGGGTTGAGTGGATTGGGGGTGCGTTGAAGAAAGATGGGGGGAACCTGTACATTTCGACTACAAGCATTCTGGTCCCCTATCGTTCTTGGAAAAAATGACATTTTAAACCTGTCAGTCTTGCAGTCTATCTCTCTAGTCTTATATTCGTTATCCCTTCGACCGTAATACGTTGGGGTTCGTATTATATCCTTGATGTCATCGGAAAAGGGCCAATCTTTAAATGTTTTTAATAAGTTTAATCTATATTTTAAACGCCGCTGTGTAAGAGAATCCCATCCTAAATTGTCTAGCAAAGTGGATACGCTGCTGCATTGGTCATAACAATGTTTGACAAATCTAGCCCTCCTCCGCTGAACTCGATCTAATTCCGAAATCAAATTTATATTTTGAGGATCCCATATACTGGCAGCATACTCTAGGTGGGGCCTGACAAAGGCAAGGAAACATCGTTCTTTCACTTTTTCATCGTATTTACCTAGCATTCTTTTCACAAATCCCAATTTTTTTATTAGCACGACCGCATACTGTATTTCTCGTGTGTGTTTTCCCCAGGACAGGTCGTGAGTAATTGTTGCACCCAAGTATTTAAAGGAATCTACCCTCGCGATTTTGGCTTGTTTCACTTTGTAACTATCTGGGATGGAATTACTCTTTTCCCAAAAATGTATTACTACGCATTTTTTAAAATTTAATTCCAATTGCCATGTATCGCACCAATTTTGAATTGCATCTAGGTCGTTGGCTAACACGACTCTGTCTTCGTGACTTCGAATGTCCCCATAAATTACTGCATCATCGGCGAAAAGACGGAGCTTGCTATTAACTACGGTACTGAGGTCATTAATGTAAATAAGGAATAGAAGGGGGCCTATGACACTTCCTTGTGGTTCACCCGACGTGACCTTGACAGTACCGGATGATACACGGGCCAGGACGACTGTTTGTACACGATCACTTAAGAATTGTTTAATCCAGTTAATAATACTCTCGTTTATTCCGTAAGTTTCCAATTTCGCGAGTAATTTGCAATGAGGGACATTATCGAAAGCTTTCTTAAAATCTAGGAATATCGCATCAACTGGAATATTACTTTCACCGGAGTTCAATATATCATGTACAAAAAGTGCGAGTTGAGTTTCGCTGGATCTACCCTTACGGAAGCCGTGTTTGTTATTAATTAATAAATCTTGGCTATCGAGGTGCCTCATCATGGAACTAACAATGATGTGTTCAAGAATCTTACAGGAAATGGAAGTCAGCGATATTGGCCTATAATTACTGGGGTCCTCCCTGTCTCCGTTTTTAAATATGGTTGTTACCGAAGCTACCTTCCAGCCGTTTGGCACGATTTCTTCTGCTAATGATTTCTTAAATATTATATCAAGATAAGGGGCAATTTCAGCCAACAGTTCTTTATACACGCGCGCCAGTATCTCATCAGGTCCCGGAGATTTGTTGGGGTCTATGTTTTTAAGGAGTAATTCTATTCCGCGGGTGGAAATATTGATGGCTTCCATTGACTGCTGAAATGTTTTCGGAAGGTTCTCGGGTGTATTTTGTGAGAATATGTTGAAAACACTCTGGAAGAATGAGTTTAATATGTTGGATTTATCTACACTACTCGTTACTTTATCCCCCTTTTCGTTATTCAATGAGTTTACGGTGGACTTTTTTCCCTGCACTTCCCTGACGTAGGACCAAAACATCTTTGGGTCATCGTTCAAGTGTTCGCCTAATGTTTTCCTTTTGAATTCCGCTGGCGCCTTCCGGAAGGCCTTCTTGGCAGTGGACCTAGATGCTTTGTAGTTCTGTATGGTTTCGTTGATTTTATCAGGGGAGGAATCTTTAACTCCGTTTTTCATTCTGGCATGGCACACCCTTTGCCGCCTTAGAGATTTCCGTACTTCAGAGTTGTACCATCGGGGTTCCTTATTCTCTTTTATATATTTACTAGGTATAAACCTCTGTATTGCTGAACGTGTTATCGTAAGAAAGTTATTCCAAGTATCCTCGACACTACTAGTTTTGCTTAATTCGTCAAATATAAAAAAAGAACTTTTTGATTCACATTTTAAGCCATCATAGTCCGCTTTAGTGAACAAATAAACCTTTCTCTTAGGTTTGTTAACTTTATCTACGCTTAGAGAAAATTTAGCGTTTACAGCCTTGTGATCCCTGATTCCGTCAACAACTTCTATATTTAGGACCTTTTCGGGTATATTTGTGGCTAACAGGTCCAGAATGTTCTTTCCCCTTGTTGGTGAAGTGACTAATTGATGTAGAGAATTCGAGGCGAACGCAAATAAGAGGGACTCGCATAGATCCTTGTCTTTACCTCCATTTATAAAACTGTACGAATCCCAATCTATTGTGGGACTATTAAAATCACCTCCGATAATTAGGCTATGCTCACTGTTGTGGGATGTAAAGCTTTGTATCTGTTTTTCTAGGTCTGGTATTGAGTTAATGCCAACGTGGGGTGGTCTATAATACGCACAGATATATACTCTTTTCGATCTGGGGGTTTTCACTGAGCACCATACACTTCCTATACAGCTATCAGGAAATAACTCGGCTCTACTGACGTTAGAGTTCTTAACCGCAATAAACACTCCTCCTCCGGCTCTATTTTTTCTGTCGTTTCTATAAAATATGAAGGACTTGGGAAATATTTTGCTGTCTGCGATGTCATCCGTTAACCAACTTTCAGTACCTATTTTAGCTAACTCCGTATATGACTACTCTTTGCACCAGGATTTTGAAAAAGGCATTTATCCAATCCATGATATTTTTATATACGCCATTTTCCTCTAGCATTGTGAGTAGTTTACTATGAGGTCCTATATCGAAGGCTTTCTTCAAGTCTAGAAAAATCGCATCCAATGCAACATTGTTCTCTCCCGAAATAAGAATATAATGAAAAAAAGCGCAAGTTGTGTTTCGCAGAATTATTTCCTTTCGGAAACCTACTGATTTTTCATTAATAACTCCAGACTATCGAGATGGCTCACAATTGGACTAGCGACTATATGTTCCATAACCTTACACCAAATGGATCTAGGGAATTGCACCAAAGGGATCTAGGGCTGGGAAATAGGTCTGAGGGGTCGGTTTCATCTCTCTCCGTTTTTAAATATTGGTTTTACGTTAGCCGTTTTCCAATCTCTGGGAACCTTGTAATTTACCAGCGGCTTCTTCAATATTATTTTAAGATTCGGTGCAATTTCCGAAGCTGGATCCTTAAATATACGAGCGGGTATTTCATCGGGGCCCATAGGATTTTTTAGGCTTAATATTTTTCAGCAAACATTCTATTCCATAATATAATATTCCAATCGTGGGCATTGGTTGGCCAGCACAATTTGTTAAGCTATCGAAGACATTGGTGAAGATACTGAAAGAAGGAATTTAATAAGTTTGCCTTTTCCAAAATGCTGGTTACTTTTGCGCCCTTTATCATTTATTAGTAAGTTAGCGGTTGACTGATTTCTGTGAACCTCTCAGACGTATGTATACAATGCTTTCGGATTCTTTTTCAAATTTTCTGCTAACCTCTTCTTTTTGAAATCGCTTAACGCTTTCTAAAATTTTATTACAGAGATAAGATTACAAGAGATCTTGTAATCATAAGTGATCTCATTATTTTTGTCGTTAGAGATATCATCCCTAATATTTTTCGTTGTGGCATGACATAGCCTTTGACATCGCTATGCTATTCTAACATCCGCATTGTACTATCTAGATTACGTGTTACCTTTTA
Organism: Hetaerina titia; assembly: GCA_037158775.1. Lineage (NCBI taxonomy): Eukaryota > Metazoa > Arthropoda > Insecta > Odonata > Calopterygidae > Hetaerina > Hetaerina titia. The sequence continues at coordinate 84,079,513 of CM073778.1, forward strand.
TAAATTTACTGTGAATTAACATGTTGACTGTTGTGCGCGTGATCTCAGGGAAATCATTTCACGTACCCTCAGAATTTCGGTGATTACTATCTCCCTTAAAATTTGTAAATTGACAATGTAGCACGGGAAAAGGAAACTTCTGTTGGTACCATAAAAATCTAAGTTATCAATATGGAAATCTGTTGGAATCCGAGCTCTTGTTTTGGTATGCGGGGGCTGTTCAGAAAATAACCTGCGTTTTGTGCTTACTAGGTCTGCTTTCAAGAATTTTTTCGTCCAATTTTGAAAGGTTAGGAATATTTTTTCCTGGTGTTTTTTCCCCTTTTTCAAGATAGTCGATCAACGAGATCTTTTGCTCCAGAAAAGCCGACTCCATGATTTTTTCCTCACCATCTTCGCCTTCTTCGAAGTAGAAGCCGTGTTTGTGGCTTCTGTCCACCACATGGCTTACTGCTTCAACTCTGGTGTGTAATGGCGAATCTATTTTTCATGCATTGTCACACATTGACGCTGAAAATCACCCTTGTTCTTCCTACAGCGCGCCAATCACTGTTTGGGAAGTGTCGTCCGAATGTGGTTTTGATCCACAATGGTAACACGCGGCACCCATCTTGCGCATTGCATTGTCATTTTCAATTACTCTCGCTAAATGTAACAGAATTCTTCTTTTGATATCCCAACAGCATTAACAATTTCACGTACGTACATACACCGATCTTCCAAAATCATATCGTTGACTTTTTCGATGATTGTCGGTGTGGTTACAGTTTTCGGACGCCCGTCGCTTGTATCTTCTTGATGGCTACTTTTAAACTCGGCAGCCCATATCTTCACGGTGGAAATTGAAGGTGGAGAGACTTCATTATACATTTACAATCCTTGAGTGAATTTCGGTCGCCTTTAAACCTAATTTTACGAAGCACTTTATCACTGCACGAACGATGTTCGATTTTTTCATTTCTAACCACACCTTCACCGCTACTAATTCAAAACTGCCTACAGCTAACTTCTGGATAGATAAAAATTTCACACTGCGTCTGCTCACAAATATGCCAACTCAGGAGAAAAAAAATATGCGAGAAGTGATGCCATTTATGAAAGAGGTCGAAAACTTTTCTAACCGTTATCGTATCATTCCCAGTCCCCTGGAAAAGCGATCAAAAGACAATTCATGCATAATATTCTTTTAAACATTTGAATTAAAATGTCTTGAAATTCTCCAGTATGAAAATGAAACAAACTAATTAAAAGCGTCAACTTTTCGCATGAATTATTGGTACTCGCATTCATATTGGATTGATTGCCGAATTGGATTGCATGCTGAGTAGATGAGCTAGATTTGTAAGACATTGCTATGATAAACGATGTTATGGCAGTAGCGTATCCAAAATATTAGATGATCTGAACTGGGAATCACTCAAGGAGTGAATGTAAAATTACATATTAAATCTCTTGCCCTAAATTGGAAGGAGAAATTTTAGGAATAATTTTGAAAATGTATTATTATCCCCATCGTACTACGGTAGGAGAGATCATGTCAATAAAATTAGAGGGATTAAGTGAAGAACGGATAGATTTAAGATTTGGTTTTTTCCACTAACGATAAGGGATCAAAATAATACTGTCCGACCCCGGAAGGGTCATGTTCGGGTCAAAATTAGTCTGATGTATATTCACACCTTGTGACACACGGTAACGGTGGCTAGCAGGGTAGTTAAATGTGTAAAAAATATATGTAATCATTTGGTTTCTTGGAATGACTAGCAAACTAGAACTCATTGCGTCTGTTTACTTGAAATATCATCATTTATTTAGAAATAAAATGGAGTCATGAATTAAAAAAATCCATAAGCTTGTACAAAGCATTTTCATGTAATAATATATATCTCAAAGTATGCCTTGGGAATATGAGGTACATGATGATATTTTGATAGCGATTTACTAGTGAAATAAAATGTACGTTATCTAATATCCTAATGGGAAGTGGAAAGAGGATATCTAGCATATGAAACACATTCAGGGGCTCAACAATTTTGAGTTCCTAGTCAGCTATATTTAACCACATAAGTAAGGGAATACCTGCATAGACCTCTTTAAAGAAATGTGTAATTTCTCCCTAAAGTATTAGTACAACAGTATTTTCCCTAAACAAATATGGTATTTTGTCGAATCAAGGACAAATATAGTAACCGATAGAATCATTAACTAATACACTGAGCAGTGATCGCAACTTCTGAATATTTCCACCTTAGTTCAGCGATATGAAGTTTCCTTTGCATGTCCCTGTCCGCCAATATTTAAATAAGATATATCATATTAGTCTCGATCATTTTTTGCATCAATTAGAATTGGAATATTATTTGAACGACTACAAGTTTTCCCAACAGATGCATCAATAGTATTAATAAATGTAGTGCAGGAATAAAGTTACATCTATAAATGTGAGCATAGATGCAGCAGATTGATGGCGTACGGTTCCATCTCTCTCCTCACCTTTTCAAGGCAATTTTATGAGATGGGAGGCTCGTTGTATCTTCTTAATAAAACCTTGACGGTCAAAGTTCAGGCAGATGTCCCTATTCTAATATTTCAAAGTACTTTGCCGGTTACAGTAGATTATTATTTCTCAATTCCCTGATTCCCGTGAAACTTTCAACTTTACCTACATCTAAGAACGCAGCAAACCACAAAATCCTCGTATTTGTATTTATTTAAATAAGTTTTCCTCTACTCTGCTTCCTCCTCTCTCTGAGACTTAAACTTTGAAGATATAGTATATCAAATACGTTTCCCAGGTGACGGCGGCCGGACAATTAATGCTTAAATGTCTGCGCCCACTTAACCTTCCACCAGAATGTCGACCAAGGCAGAAAATTTTCCCAATTTTCACTTTACTGTCACCAAAAAAATGCGTGTCTCATTTCTGAATCACCGCAGCTGAAATTTTCCTCACCATTGTTTACCGCTCTGTATAAGTGTAGGCATGTATTTATGCATTTGTATTGTGTGCATCAACAAGAAAATGTATTTATAAACAAACGCAATAGGGTACATGCATGAGTATACAATATACATATTTACAATAATGTAAATGATATACTCTGTATCGATATTTCGTGCATACTTATTCACGAGCGTCCACGCGGGCATAGAAATATATCCCCATTTCTATGTGGAAATAGGGTGAGGTTACTACTTAAGAGTATATACTCACACATACATTGGAAATTCAGTACAATATATATGGGGTAAGGATTAATATTAATAATACAAAGGTTACGCGATTTGATGACGGTGCATTTATACGGTATAATAGAACACAGAGTAAAATAGGTTCCACGCAAAAGAAACTCACATTGTAGATTGTTTAAGCTTTCGGCTTTCCTTTACTCCTCCTTAATTCCCTTCCCAGCATTCCCTGCAACTTCCACTTTTTTTCCCCTCCCCAGGCACCATACTTCCCCGAGAACTTTCAATCTGACCTGAAGAAGGCCTCGGAGTAGGATGAAAGCTTAAACAATGTACTATGTGAGTGTCCTTTTACGTGTTATCTATTTTATTTTGTGTTCCACTCTACGGCGAACAAATATTCGTTCACAAGGAAATAGATATTGGCCCAATCTATCCCTTTCCCTTGTGAATGAATACATTTAATTTCTTTATTTAATTGATTTATACCTTTGTGTGCGCATGCGTGTACACTCACATTCGGTCCACTCCGGCGTGGGCATAGGTGCTGGTATCCGGCCGTTAGAACCAACCCCTGACCTCCCTCGCCCAACCTCCTCTCCCCTTCTCCGCCATCCGAGTAAACCCTTCCAACACCGCCACACCCCGGGGGAGGCCCATGTCATCTGTCCCGCAACCCCTCCCGGACAGTTGGAATTTTTCGTGCGCCACACCCGAAACTACCTCCTCCTCCCCCCTCCAACCCGCACCACCCCCGTGCGCTGCCTGCCCACTCCGGCCTCTCAGCACACTACGCCGCCACATCGGCTCCCTTTCCCTCCCCACTTCCCTCCAACCTAACCATTCCCGGCAGGGCATTCCGCCATCCTCGAGGCGGGTGGCCCACGCCCTCGGCTCTCACCCCTGGCGGACATACATCCATTCCACACTCCTCCTTTCTTCGCTTCTTCAATTCCTTTCTCCCAATCTCAACTCTCTCTCTCTCCCTCTATCTCTTCTACCCACGCCTTTCACCCTCTCTCCTTTTCATTCCATTATCCCACTGGCGGACCTACTCACACACAGAGACATACGCACTCCTACAATGGTGCATGGGATCGCGAACGGGATTTATTTTTTCTTGACGAAAGCGGCACGGAGGGAGAGAAATAGGAAAATGTACCCTTGTTATCAACCGGATCACGTGGAGCGTTTTCAATCCTCGATCTCGAGGAGAGATGTATGAAGTGCCCTACTACCCCCGCGCGCTCTTTTGCGACTCGCCTCCCTCGAAACAAATTTTTCCTTTCAATACGTATGCATTCATATTTTCCCTTTTCGCCAACGGCTTTCTTCTGTGTGTCGAGAATATTTGTGGCTGGAAAAAAATGGGTACGTGTGAAAGCTGTCATTCCTTGACTCTTCACTGGGGTCGTTGTGTCAGTACCTCTCGGTTGATCTTGCTGAGAACTGGTATTCGAAGCTGACGTTTTGTTTTTAGGAGCTCGTGAGCCAGTTCCGGGATCATTCTTGCTTTTCTCAGAAATGATAACCATTTCTTGCGTTTTGTTGCACGGCGAATGAACACAGCCAAATTTACAAGTAGAACGACGTCAATTAAATATGAATAAAAATATTACAAATGCGAAATTGTGTATGCACGTCCTTAAACCAGGTTTTCACGGATCTTTAGTTGAAAAATATTGATTGCTCTTTACCTTATTTCAGATGAGATTCGAATTCTGTCAGTTAAGAGGATGTGTCCCCAAATCAACATGTTTGGAAGGCCTAATAACTTTTTAGTTGGCAAAATAAATAGTCCTGAGGATGTTACAGTGTAAACGAAACTAGTCGACAAATAAAGTTTTATTTCTGTAGAAAGCAAAGATAATATTTAATTTCTTAAGTTAAAATAAATAACGTTTATGTTGCATAGGTGCTATTTTCCATCGGTCATAATTCCGAAAAATAATGTGTGAATCATTTTAACATGAACGAAATTATACGATAGATTGCTGAAACATCGAGTCTTTGATATCTGTTTGGCAGTTTATATTACATTGAACATCGCTAAAATTCGTGGGAATAATCATTTGAGACAAATATTTTGAGCAAATGTAAACAGCGATTCAGGCAGAATCCCATTCAGTAAATATTTTCTTTTTGGAGAAAGTTTAAATTTTATGAAATTTTTGTTATCTATATTCAACTAAACAAATGAGGAAGTGCTAGTCATGGTGGGTGAGGTGAGGGGTTTGTTGGGAGAAATCCTATGGAGGCAGGAAAACTGGATGAAAGACGTATTGAGCGGCAGTGGGATGTTGAAGATGGTAATAGAGGAGAGAATGTTAGGCAAACGAGGAAAGGGCAGGAACAGGATAGGGATGTTGGACGGGATAAAGTGAGGAAAGAAGTACACAGAGATGAAGAGGGACGTGATGTAGAGTCGGTTGCTAGATTGAGTTTTTTTTGGAGTCACAAAATGTTTATTTGATAGTTGTGTCCATCCAAAAACCTACATTCACCGGTATATTACCTTATAATAAATATTATATATTCCACTATTACTTAGAATAATCTTAATAATACTTTTTAAACATTCCAAACACACCCATTTATGTTATCCTACTGGTGAGTGAATTTTTTAATATATTTTTCACGTCTAATGATTATTTTATCCTACTAGCGACTGTTCTCCCGATAATTTACGTAGTAAAATTTAAAATGTAGCTAATAGTGTGTAGCAATTATGTGCGATCTAGCTCACTCTTAAATGTTGACTTGCTCACCCTCTCTTTGTACCCCTTTTCCGGTGATTGAAGTAAGTTATACATCTGAATTATCATGCTCCATTAATTTAACACACTTCAGTGTGAGAAACAGAAGTACTGAATACATTAGATAAGTAAAAAGTATGTCATTGGAAATGAGTTCTCATTGAGACTGCTATAGCTTTCCAATATATCTAAATTCTTTCTCAGATTAGTTACTCTTTTTCCAAATTCTAACTATATTTGACCTTCGTGGCATTCCCATGTCCTTCTATCTATGCCTCTTCCTCTCATCAAATCGGCATTTTTGAAACCGTTGAAAACCGAATATTTTCCCTTAACTTAAACGTGCCGTCTAAATCCTATAGTCCTATGCTTAGAACTACGAGTACATTTGGAAACTATGTACATTAAGTATTTATCACTTACATTTTTATTAGTTAAATGTTAAGAAAGAATACAAAATCCAGGGTATGGATGAAAACTGAAACCCATAGTAATCATTTGAAAACAATGATATTCCAGCAAACCTGGAAACAAATGAGCCTCCCAGATTTATCTAATTTTCCCAGAGGTAATTCGTTTACGTCAATTCTGTGCCGAATCTAATGTGGAAAACCTGACATACCTATTTCTATGATGTTATACTTGTGATCGAATAACCGTAGCCGTGATTGTGGTTAAATTATGGCTCTAATATCATATTAATAAATGATTGCCTCAATTATACGTCACTATTTGAACCACTATTATTTTCTTTGGACCGTGAGTGAATGAACTGAGAATCCTTTATGAAATTAAATGTAAATTTAATAATTAAATGTATCTCAATGCTTTATTTTAATGCATTATTATGCCGCTAAACTAATTCCAGAATAAAATCCGTCACCTTATGTTCTGAAATTAATTGAATATTCTAGCACTGACACATAACTGAAGGAAAATAACAATGGTGCTTTTCCTTTAAGTCATGTGGCGATTTTATGCGGTAGATGTATCACACCTGGAATGAACCGGCGCAAGGAAATTCGTTAGAGCGGGAAAGGGGCAGGTGTGGCGTTGTTGCCGAAGGGAGTTCGGCCGGACGCTTGAGATTGAATGGATGTTTCTGTATTCGAAGCGTGTCTCTGAAGTCTCAGGAAATAGAATCCCTCCCCGTCCCAGTCCAGACCCAGCCCTACCCCCTCTCCTTCTACGCTCATCCATTCACCGCATGCAGCCTGACTCCTCAACATCCCTCTGCAACACCCCCGTTATATGAAAAATCTTCCCTCCTTCTTTGGAAACGCAGTCTTGACCCCCTGTCCAAAATGGACCTAAGGTGCAACGGACTGTCGTTGGCTCCCTGACCCAGACGAAGATTTTATCCCAACTATCCTAAGCATGATTTTTGGGATATTTTAAGGGCTAATGGTTAATCTGGAACGCTTAGTTCACTGGAATATTAAATAGGATTTACAAAGTTTTAGTTGTTGGTAATTGTGATTTCTAGGTTGAAGACATATTTCTTCTCTGAATCCATTTAGGGTGCATTTCTAGCGTAGATGGGGATTATACCGAAAAAAATTGCATTAGTTGATGTCGTAATGGTTCACTTAAAAAATATTTAAGATTTTCAATTGTAAAATGGAACGTATGAGTGCGACACTTATATATCACGAAAGTGGACAATAAAGATAACCATTTTTCTATATCTAACAATTATCCTGTTTGGTACCAGGTAGTGAATGATTTCATCCACAATCAATTAAATACATGATAATGCCGTAACCACATTGTGACGTTACATGAAATTTTGGTAAAAGGTTAAGAAGTGGTGCATAGAAATTTAGTAGACCAATCCGCCTCCGTAAGGATGCGCGTGTTGGCCGATACCCTCGATGTTATACTAAAAATATACATGTCAGAACGAGTAATAAGGGGGTCTTCTTTCCCAAGCAAAATAAATCCGACTGCAAACTTTTAAGTTCTCAACCACAATTTCAAATCCTTACATTCCTTTTCTTTTCTTCTCTTTGCCCTGGTCCGCACGTCTACGCGATATAATGCACTGTTTTTGGACTTCACAGCAGCATAAATCTCAATTCAAAATTTTGATATTTAGGCATTGTCTATATTATTTTCTCTCAAAAACTACTGCATTGAATTCACTCCAATCAATGCAAAATTTTCAGAATTCAAATCGTCTTACGTTATACAATGTCGCTCTCCGATGCGAGAGTCAAACCAACAAAACCCAGAGCCATGATGCAGAATTTGGAATGATATCCTACTGATATTTTGTAACCTATTTTTTTTGAGAATAGAATGTCGAAAGGCAAAAATGTATTGAGGTCGGAAGAAAAAAAATAGAAGTAGAACTAGGTCTTGGAATTAGAAGAAGAATAATAATGATGATAAGAGCATCCTCAAATATAATCCTTATAGCTTCAAATCTTTACCATCATGATTTGCACGACCCTGCTAAAAAATTCAGGTATATAATTTCATTAAATAATATTTCTGAAAAAACTAAATGTAGTTGGTGAAGTTGGCTGGATTCATATGGAGTACAACGAGATAGTGGGAAAACAAAGCAATCGTCATCATTGTCACTATTTGGCAAACTGGCTAAGATAAATTTCATTCGATTCACTTCTACGTCAACCATTTTTATCATCAGGTTTCAGGTCTTTTGTAATTTTCTCCTGTAACTCTAACCGTGCGTTTTTTCTTTTCCTTATCGCTCTGAAGGGAAAATGAGATAAATAAATGTTTTATGTCTATCAAGAGCGTCGATTCTCCCCTTTCCACGGTTATCTGATACTCTTCTTTCCAACAGAACGCTTAAAAATTAACCACCTCTCAATTTCTAAGTTTTCTGGCTTCGAATTTATCCTAAATTTCTCTCTATTCCAACCTTCTTCCTGGCAACTTTTTACTTTTCTTTCTCTTAGTTCGGCGATATTTTCATCCACGTTCTACGGGGCCAAACCTCCGATAATTAGGTTCGTACCTGCTCCTCAAAAGACGATTTTTTTAAAACATTCTTCGATGTGAGGATTGAAAATTATGAGTAAGAGTAATGTATTTACAAGAATATGCTTAAAAACATTGCTAATGGATTTTGAATTTCTTCCACTTAGCGCTTTCAACATTCTCTGGCGCATTTCTAAACAATTCGAATCTTAATCCAAAATATAACCTCATTTGTGGAAAAATGGAATTCAATAATTCCTGAAAAAATGTAGTCTATGCTATTAAAAATTTTATTAATCACTGTATTGCGTCTGTGAGATTCCTTGTTCAACAATTCTCTCTGATTTACATAGATTTCTCTTGTGTATGAAAATCTAATCTCATGAACAAAAAAATTTGATATTTCGCTCGAATTAGTTCCATTCTTTTTTCATAATTAATAAACTTACGCCGTGCATGACTCAACTTGATGGACGTATAATCATCGTGAGTGCTCATTTACACAATCAATCTCTGGCATTCAAGCCGATATATTTCCTTCAAGCTGAAGATATTTCACAGCTTCATCACGCTCAATAGACCAGGAACTTCTATCTCTCTCTTTCCATTGATGGAAAGAGAGATCTGAAGGTCTGGAGGTCTGAAATTCATGTCAGTGGTGCGTCAGTGGGGATTTTCATTAATACCGGTCTCAAAATTATGCACGCTGCTTTGGGTTTTTCCGAGACAAGTCACGCCACGTTCCTTTCTGCAGTCTTCACCCATTCCTCTCTGGCTCCTCACGCTTTTTTGGTGATCTCATTTTTCAGCATTGTGTTGAATATGCGTCCTTCTTCATTCCTCGAGTTGACTCTTATCTCTTTTCTATTAGATACAATGTTTATTCAGTGGTCCATTTTCATAGGATTCCCTTGACCTATGAATTTCCCATGGGATACTAAACGTTCACTCCTCAGTGCCTGCCACTTTTCTTTAGTCGATCCCGTGTTGATATATTTTTCCGCTGGTCGCTCTCAGTATCTGCCCTCGAGTAAATTGTGCAGTGTTTTCATTGATTCATAAATTTTTTCCTCTCTATCGATTCCTCTTTTCCTCTTCTTGCACTTGTATCGTCTTTATGGCTGGTTTGGAAAGGGTTTGCTTTTCACCTTTACAATGTAAGTTTCTAATAATTTCGAAAGCCATTCTTCGTAGTCATTTCTTTTCAATAGGTCATATATTTTTAATCAATTTATACCTTTCCAAACCTTATTTTATTTTTCTTTGCCTTTACATTCTCTAACCATCAACATTTAAAGTAGCAGGATATTCAAAGTTCCGATCCTGAATTGAAGCATTCGCCTGTTGTCGTCCTCTCGTCCTGTCGTCCTCTGACATATTTTGCTCGAGAGGGTTCAATCGCATTTCTTATTTAGCTGAGTAAAATAAAATAAGAAAATCGGTGAGTTAATCCTCATCATGATGATAAATGGTGGTCGCCCTTGCCATGTACATACAGTGTACGTCCGTTAAAGTAATATTGCCACTGTCTGCAGTGATATGGGTGTCGCTGTGACGATCACTGCGGTCTCCATCTTCACTTATATAAAGAAGAGGGGCTGCCCCATCCTCTGGGTAATTGGCGGAAACCATTCGTCAAATCAAGGCATCTTCACAGATAAAATATATAGGCCGTCTCAACCAAATATAGTCTTCCTCTTCCTCCAAGTACCGCCGCTAATTGTCCACGACTCCTTATTTGTCAATCCCACTTGTACATCCCGCAGATAACATGTAGAGGTTGGCTCCGCATTCTCAATCAGGTTGATACACTCGATGGCCTCATGATCATGAATTTGAACTTTTATGTATTACTCAACATTTCTGCATCTAAATATTAATCCAGTATATATTAAATTTCTTAAATTTTTTTAATACGTTGGCAATTCGGGTTAGACTAATGGTTAAAAGGAAACCTGTATCTACTTACTCAAAGATTGGGCCAAGCTTGACGTATCATCCGGCAAATGAGTGTGACAGAGGCAAGATGGAATGTGTATATGTTTCAATATTTATGCTTTAAGTGGTACCCTGTTCAAGTGATAATCATAACCGTTCCATTTTCTTCGCTCTCCTGCCAATTATCATTGTCGGTGACGTTACTTAGAGCAGAATATTATTTTTAATCCTAAATAGTCACCTGCGCTTACATAGTTTCTTTTTCTCAACAATGTGCGGTGCATTTATTCTGTCTTTTAATCCGAATATCAGCTCAACATTTTCCCACACTATATCCTAGTCATTAGAAGACTCATCTAAATAATTACATCTCAGCATTCACCTACTTACGGTTTCCCGTGTTCCTATATCTACATCTATATGATACCCCGCAAACCACCATAAGAGTGTGTGGTGGAGGGTGGTAGTTCACCATCCATGCATGCACAATCACAGTTATGGCTCCTTTATACAATTATCAGTTCGATCATACTCTCTAACAAAGTTAATGACGCGGAAGAAGGTACATGTGAGAATATTCAATTATAAGATGCATTTAAATCATGCAGGAAGAGTGTTAAAAAATGGGTATATTTAAAATTATTTACATAGCAAAGTCTATACACTACCAATGCTAAATAGCCTCTTAGTTCCCGCGATTATGTCAATTTTGTTGTCTAATCATGTGAGGAAAAAACGACATTTGAGGTCAATCCGTTCTAATAATCTCCTTGTTTTTACGTACGTTATCTGACTTACCGTAGTAATTCGGGGCCTGTAATATGTGCATGTCTTTAATATCCTCAGATACCTCAATTGCATGCAGTAAATTTAATCTGTATTCAAGCTTACGGCCAACTAGTGATTTCCGTCCTAATTCCTCCAATAGTGTCGTGACACTGCTATCTTGTGCATAACAACTTTTCACAAAACCCAACTGCTCTTCGTTGCACTTGATCTAGTTTCAAAATTAAGTTTACTTCATGAGAATCCCTTACAACCGCAGCATACTCTAGGCGGGGCCTATCTAATATGAAACAATAAAGATTTTTAGTCGTTTCATTGCATTCACCAAGTATCTTATTTATGAATCCTAACTTTCCATTTGCTATTCCGTAAATTTCACGGATTTTTCACCAGTAAATGTCATTGGTTGTCGTAACACTCAAGTATTTTATCGTTTCTACATTTGGTATATTGGTTTTCTGTATGATATAAGTATTTTCGGGTAAAATACTCTTCCTCTAAAAATTCATCGAAGCACATTTCTGCAAATTTGGTGCTGGCTGCCATCTCTCGCATCACTTTTGGATAGCGTTAAGTCATTTAATAACGATTCCCTATCTTCATGATTGTCTACATCCGCATGATCCGCATATATGACCGCATCGGGCAGCAAATAGACAAAATTTACATGAAACCTTAAAACTAATGTCAATAATGTATAAAAGAAACATTAGCGGGCCGATGAAACGTCATTGTGGGATATCCAATGAGATGCATACTGTCCATCCATATCCACTCAATCGGAACACGGGACACAGGATCAAGGCCTCATTTTTATGGAGGTTTTTCACTTGGGTTAATTGTTTTGAAAACACGGCATAATGACTAACCGTATTAGTCTATGCTCTAATTAAGTATCCACTCTTTTTGGATGTAATAAGTAACTCTACCCCCGTAAAAATTAAATATGTAGGAGAAACTTGTAAAAATATTTTTACAGCCTAACACATTAGCTTATCATATTGATAATGAGGCAAAGTACCATGGACTCAGGTAAATGCAAAAGGGATTAATTATAAGTGCAAAAATGTCTGTTGAATCTTAGTGGTAGGTTTGCTTTGGATTTCTATGCTAGATTATCATCATCCGCGTATTCTTTGCCGAGCCTCGGAGTGACGCTATACCTTTTAAGACCGGGTGTGAGATATATATTCGAACTTATGCCATCCAATTATCTGGTTATGTTTTCTTTAAAATATGCAATTTTTTAGGACAGCTCCTCATATAGTTATTGCTACCTATCTTGAGGATTTATGATATTTGATGGACTTATTGTTTAATTTTCATGTTACAAACTTGTGAACAAAACAAGTACCATAACTAATGGTAACTTAATTTAAGATTGGTTAGATTCATTAATAATGTACACATTTGTAATTCGTTTTAAGCAATAAGTACTTTTACGCCGGTCAACGGAAGCTTTACCAAAATATCGCCAAGAACACTGGTGAAAAGAAATTTTTACATACAAATTTTTAATGTACGTAATAATTTTCAAATCTCATCTTAACTTCATATGTTGTAACAATTACCTGTGAAATGTGCCCTCCGTCCTGTGACTTGTCCTCGCATGCAATCTTTATGTTCCGACTACTTCGTGTATATCCGCCGCCATTACGGTTTAAACTTCCCCAATCACGTGCATGCGGACGGGCGAATTTAGGCGAGCCTCCTTTTTCTTCTGAAACAGTTGTGAATCACTCCAAATACTCCTCATCTCGCTTGACTATCCCTTCCCCTAGCGCCAGACGAGCCCAAATAAGGTAGTCCAGTTGACACGTTCATCCAGCTGTGCCCAAAACTGATGTTGTTGCATTTCCCTATTTTTCCAATTCGAAATTCCCCTCATTTCAATGATAGTTATGCGGACTCGAAAACTGAGGCGTCAATTTCCTCTTTATTGATATCAATTCATATTGAATAAGCAGCTTTAGAATACGCTCTGGGTCAACTACGAACTTTGCACGGAGAGAGACATTTTTAAGCGGCGCGACGGTCTTCCTTGTGTTTCAAGTTTTAATTAAATGTTTTACATGTCTAAAATGGAGAGTTAGTTGTGTACCGCTCTTATGAATTTTTAAACATCAGGCTGAAGGAAAGAAAACAGAAAATTTTATTCGCCAGTTTTTCTCGGAATTAAAATACTTTCGCTTATTTTGGAATTGTATCATTATAAAAAGGCGGAAGAAGAATTAATTTTAATTAGATAGATGTTGAATATTTCTGAATTAATATGATTGCCCTACCTGTAGTGTTAAGTATTAGACTAAAATGAAAGAGCTTATACCATATCTGGAAATATATCTCGTGCGTATGAACAATTAAAAAACTAGAATTATTTTTTTTAATTTTGAAGTTCAATATTTCATGAATTCACTTATTCCGTTAATGCATGAGAGAACAATTTTATTGTAAAAGAACCTTGGATGAGGAGATATTTTTTAAAATTTTACTTACAATAGGCAAGTCTGATCATTTTTCTAGCTGCCAATATTTTCAACATTTATTATATTTTCTCTCGAAAATCTCCTTTTTACTAAAAGGATTCTTTACAGTCTTGTGATTAAATTTCTGCAGGATATATGGCAGCAAGACCTATTCAGAAATCTAAGGTAAGAAAAGATCCATTACAGAAAGTTAAAAACCTAAGTGTTTTAACTATTTATGTTAGCATTTTATTTTACTAAACTAGGTCGTTCGTGTTTGTCATTTTTATCTTGTGTGAATATGAATTGTTATTATATAACTGAGTTAAATTAGCAGCACTCCTTTTCAATCCATTTTCTGAAGTCATTTAAAAAAAATTGCGTAGCTAACTGAGAAAGAGAGACATTTTCTGTATAATTGGGCAGTCATACATAAGATGTATGCGTCAGTAAGTTAATGAGAAAAGGCACGAAAATTAAAGCAACTGATCATTACAGCTATGAAATGGAATTTATCACACTGATTATTATTTCCACGAGGAAATTAAGGCGAACACTAAGGTACGTATTCCTTGACTCCATGTATAAAGCGCGGTGCCCGGGGTGTGTGAAAACTATAACGTTTCCTATAGCGGCGCATATTCGAAATTTTAACCTTTTATCTTCTCTTGCATTTCTCAACCTTCTTTCTTCTTGACCCAACAGCCGTTCTCACATAAGTGGTGGCTAAGAAATAGTGTTTTCCGTTTTCCATAAACACTTCCACATTTTACACACGAACATGTTCGAATTTGGTAGTAGACTTTTCAAAAGTATCCAGTTATAATTAAAGGAGTTTGGATCGTAACCGCAGTAGTCAATATGTGCCACCTTAGTTCATATCTTTGTGACGGGTGATGAAGCCATGTTAACACTTTTTCAGGTGTATTTCGAAGCACATATGACCTGAATATTACTGTAATTGAACTCTCTGAGATTATTTTATATTTAATAAACGTGCTCTAAAATATAATATGACCTAATTTTTAGGCGCCCATTAATGAAAATATGCAATTTCGAGTGTCTTTCCTCGCAAATCAATGAAAATCTATTAATAGAGGGGTTGGTGTCTTTATGTTAACTCCATTGCAAATACTGTGTGCCGCAACCTGACTTCCTATTTAAAGGGTTTTGCTGTTTAAAAAAAGGAAGTTATGTTGCCGCGCCCTGTGATTCCGATCGCGTTATCAGTTTTTCATGATTTCTCGAGAATTCGTCCATAGTTATTCTTTTGGTAGTTCTCTACTGCCATAAGAGTATATATAAAATCTTGGATTTTCAATGTATATCTCTATGATTTTTAGACATTATCAGGAACGTTCTATTTTATCATCGTCATTTAATTGAGTTCACCGAGGACATCAAATTCTGAAAATGTTATCAAAATGGCATAAACGTCATCTCTTGATGCAAACTATCAAAACGTATTAGCCGAATTGCACAGTTTTTCCTGCTTAAATTCATGCTCTATTTTTATAATTCAAAGAGATCTCTTTCTTCGTTAATGGATCCCTGAGAAGTGGAACTTCAAATGGTAGTTCTTTTACTACGAGTTAAATTCAAGTTTAACCTTGGAGTCATGGAGCTATTTAAATACAGACTTAATTTACATTTATCCGATTAGCGTTTATTAAATATTACATTGGTATTATGTCAACCAAATAAAAATTATTATTTTAGGAAGAATGTGGAGCATACAGAATTCAGAATTAGTTTTTAGTAATTATCAGTTGCGTTCCGACCTAACAAAGAAACAAGACATTTTTTCTGAAATTATCTGAGTCGGAAACTTTTCAGACCACCCACGTATATGTTTAAATGTGTATATATATATGGTACCCAAGATCAATGGGTTAGCTGATAAGATTCGTACGTTAGAAATCTGATGGCTATGTTGAATGACCAAGTCCCGGACTATGAGCAGCAGTGCATTTACTTCAACGAGCCATCCCCTCTCCTCCTGTTGAAGACTATAATTGGAGTGTCCTAGTAAAGAGTTTTACAACTCATCAGCATTTATTTTTAAGAGTAGAGCCATTTATGCGCCGTTATAATTTGCTGGAGGCATCATTCGAATGTTAATGGACCATTAAAATAATAATCTACAGAGAAAATGGTAACTGAACCAAACAAATTTAAATATCTAAGAGAGAAAACGATGTATTAATTTAACGCCAAGCCCATTTTGCTAACTTAAGGACATGTCTCCCTAGATAACGACCGTATAATGGCGATATGAATCGGTTCAATTCCAAAATTTGCTATCGCTTCAAATGTCAGATCCAAACTATTTGAGTATCATCATGGACGCCTTGTTTTCCGACGTTGAAGACTGGTAAATGTGAAAATATAAGTTATTAAAATTGAAATCCCCAACATTCTCGCATCGAATTTCAGCTTACCAAGATAGCGAGGTCTTACACTCCACCACCTATAAAACGACATGCACTTTTCTTGGGTAGACATAAACTTTATTAATCTTCTGACCCTTGAATGATACCATCCTAGGAGCGTTATTTTTCTTCTATCTCTCACACTCGCCATCCATTTCTTCTCCCACCAATTCCATTCCGATCTCGGGCAACGCAGACCATAAAACATGGATTGATGAACTTTTCTGAGAGCTCCGAATTTTCAACCCAATTTTCTATAACCGACGGGTGAAGTGGAGAGAGATAGAGAGGGAGAGAGAGATAGGGGAGGGCTGGGGCAGAGAAGGTGTGGGTGGTGAGGAGAAAAATAAAAATAGGGGTAGGAGGTGGAGAAGAGCGAGATAGGATGCGCTCCCCGTGACCCTTCTTTCTTTCGCCCAAACCCACCCCCCTACCTCCCGTTCCCAGACCGTCATCCGCACATCTCCCAACCCCCGATCCGCCCCCGCTCGTCTAGACCCATCGCATCCTTTCTTGCACCAACACCAGGCCCCGCTCACTCTCCCGAGCAATCTCCCCGCCGTGCCCTCAGCGCCGTCTCACCTCCTGCACCCTAATTGCTGCTCCGGAGCCTTCATTAAGACGGCCCCCACGAAGCCACCCCCTGCCGCCCTCTGCGACCACTCCCTCCGCCCACACACCTTTCTCCCTCTGCCTCGCCTCTCCCCACCCACCTGCTACCCTCCCCTGCGGCCCTCCGCCCTTCGCTCTACACAACGACTTCGCGTATTCAATTATGGAGGTTACGCGTACCCGAGGGGAGGGAGGGCAGGCATTCGGAGCAGAGGTATAGGGGTGGGTTTCGAAGATTAACCTTCTTCTGTACGGATACATTTATGTATGTATATATAAATATATTATAAATATCTTTGAAATGGAACGCACTCCGGTGACATACAAACACACAGATAAAAATATTCAAAGCACTGAGACTTGATTGTTTCTATTCTCATCTTAAATATGCCATCAAAATACTTTGTATATGCACATTATTAACATGTAATCATATGCCTACACATTTAATTTAGCATGTGTTTTAAGGGTGGTAAGAGTAGTAGTAATTAGAGAAGGCGACAGACAGCAGAGGTCATCTGCGCGGGAAGGGATAGGCGGGTATTTCGGTTGGAGGAGGATATTCAGGGATGGGAAGAAGGGTGGAAAGAAACCGGGCGTCGGCATTCGGCCACTCTAAATGAAATATGGCAAGAGGCGCCACGTCCCATCCGACAGACAGCGTGCTTACTTGCAGGCGGCTCTTCAGATATCATTCCAAATAGGGATCGGGATATTTCTATTAAAATCCGCCCCAACCCCCCGGGATTTAAACCCGGGACTAAGGACGGGATGCCAATGGTTCATTGGTCTGAGCGTCTGTCCGGAAAAACAAAATTCCTTAGTTTTGTTCGCGCTTTGGAAAAGGTTTTTTCTTGGAATCGTCTTCCTTTTCTTCAAATCCCCCAAAATATCTTAGAAACTCTCCATTTTATTTATTACGTATGCCTTTCTTTATATTCTCATATAAATTCACCAGAATATGTGTACCTTTTTCATATAGAGTCATACCTTTTTTCTTTTACCCTTCTCAATGCCTTCTTTAGATCCCGCTTAATCTAATCCCTACTCCCTCTTTCTAATCCTTACTTGCCCCCTCATCTATTCACGGCCTTGGCCCTCCAGTCTTCCCCACGACCCATTCAGCCAACCCCTCCCCTCTTTCTTCCCTTATTTTAATCATTACGATTATTACTTCCACGAGGAAATTAAAGCTAACATTCATGTACATATTCCTTGATTCCGTGATATAAAGCGCGGTGCCCGGGGAATGTGACACCTATAACGTTCCCCATAGCCGCGCACGTTCGGAATTTTAAACATTTCTCTCCAACATGCCTCAATCTTACCTTCCCTTCCCCATTACTTTTTATCTCTTGCTCTCTCACTCCCTTCCTTTAACGCTCCTCCTTGTCCTTCAATTCACCTTCTAAGATTTACCCCTCCCTCCCTGGTCCTAACTCAATTGAACACCTGATAACCATTCTCTCCCTCCCACCCCAACAAATGCCCTTTTCCCTCTTCCGCCGTATTCTTTCTCATTAACTGTTGCTTAATGCGAAACTTAAATTATTGCTTCCGCTCTACAACCAAATGCCTCACCCTCCAAATGCCTTCCCGCTCCTTCACTCCATTTCCCCAGAAGAAACCCCCAAGTCATTGGAATCTATTTTCGCGTTCAGAGCTCGAAATTCATTGCCCACTGGATACGCAATTCATATCGTGACTTAGCGGAAGAGTGTGGTTTTCGAGCTGCATAAAATTTTTCTCCATTCAGAAATCGCTTAAGCCATTGTAATGAAGTTAACTGATCAAATCTATGTAAAATACTTTGATAGTACCAATATCTTCCCAAAGTGATCCCTAATCAAGTAATATCAAAAGCGTTCACGAGAATTTCTTAAGTGTAAGAGCGACCCGTGGCTTCTCTTCAATTTTTTACTTGAAAATTATTTTCTCCGATACTAAAAGATTTATCATGATAGCAGCATCATATAAGGGATATCAATGCCATTATTTTATATTTAAAACGTTAGTATTTGAATTTTACTGGTAAGAATAGTGCTTGAGAATGTGGATGAATATGAGGAGTGTTTTGTATTAGATTCGTTATTTTTCCAGGTTTTTTCAAATTCAATTTTTTGCACATTTTCAATTTTCTTCAGGTTTGCTGACATTCTATGACCACTGGCTCCTTTCCTAGGAATTTCTGGCAAAACTTATTAAATGTCACGTTGATATCGCTTGCCTGAGATGATATAACTTACTTATCTTCTATTATTATCTTAAATGCAGATTCCCCCATGTATTTCTACGAACACAATTATATTTCAATCAACAACGTCATTTTTCTCGTATTTCATTTGAGCAATTCGTTTATTTTCAATTATCCGATTATTTGTCTTCATTATGCCAAGATACGTCATGTAATATTTAAAAGATTTTCATATCAAATCACATTTCTTCAGATGTGTTATGCCAACATGACACGAATTTGATTTACTTTGCGAAGCAAACATAAAATAGTATATAAATAAGAATTGTATAGCAGTAGATCCTAACCTTGTTTCTGAAGGTACATATCACTATTGAGTACATTTTAACTAAAAAAGCAAGTAAAACTGGATGACTTAGGAAATATCATAAGTTATTCGAAGTATTTTGTAGTTATTTTAAAAATTTCGAGCTACTAAGATGGTCGCGGATTCTTATTAAACGAAGAAATCTACCCGGTAATGCAGGTATTTCGATGGACACAACTAGAAAAAAAACATTGTCTTTCCTAACAAAACACTTTCCAACATACTACTCTGCAATAAGCCTCTGTTTATTTCAATTTACTTCCTTCCTACCTTCGTTCCGTCCAACATTCCTATCCAATCTCTGCCCATCCGCGTTTGCCTAACTTTCCTCTTAGCATCCTATTACCATTCAAATGTTTTGCATTAATTTTTTCTGTCTCCTTAGGCTTTCTCCCAGCAATCCCCTCACTCCTCACTATTCAAACCTCATTTGTGAACCTTTCTGTCCATCTCACTTTCTCCAACCTCCTTCGCACCGACATTTTAAAAGACTCCAATCTACGTCTATCGTCCTGTTTCAATGACCACGTTTCATGCAAAACTACGCTCCATATCAAAAATGCAATGAACCTTTTCGTAACATTCTTACTAAAGGTTCTTGTCATCAAAATTCTCCTCCCTGTGACAGCTACTTTACCTCACGGATTTCTTCTCCTTGTCTCTCTATTGCTTTGACCAAGTTTGCCCAAGGCACTTCCGAATTCGTAAACTGTTCCAGCTGCAATAGGTTTTACCTCATATTTTAGCGTTCAAGTAAGCCTTCCTCTTTCTTGAAAATCGCATAACCTTTGTTTTATTAATATTGATTCTCATCCCATTTATATCGCACTGAATTTACAATTCACTCAGCAATGCTTGCAACCCCTTGGCTGACTGACAAACCAAAGCTATACCATTAGAAACTGATTAAATGAATGCCACATTGGCTTTTATTTCTATCTCCAATTTTCCTTCATACCTCTTTAATTATTTCCTAAACATATACGTTGAACAGCGGAGGTGATAATGGGCAACCCTGCCCTACATCTCTTCCTAACACGGCCCATCCCCACTCTCCGTGCCCCACTCTCACCTGAGCAGTCTGAGACATGTACAGGTTGCGGATTTGTTTCCTATTCTTCCTATCTAATTCTGCAATACACTCATTAGCACTCCCCTGTTCAATTTATCAAACGCATTTTGGGAATCAACGAAACAGACAGATATATCCTGATGGTATTCTGTATTCCACTCTGTTGGTGACTTAATTAATGCCTGCCTCTCCTCTTCCTGAACCCGAACTGATAATTTCCTAAGTAATCATTTCCCTTGTTATCCATCCTTTTTGTTGATGGTCATAAGAACCGCTTTAGCTACGTGCGCGTCCTCACATGAAGTAGACTTTATCTTTTTCAGGATGGAAAGTAACGCTGATGTCGCAAGGTCTACCGGCCAGATCCCTCTCTCATAGATGCTAGCATCAGTCCATGTAGACTCTTCCTCCCACGGCTTACTAAACCTTTTAGTTGTTGCGCAGGACTGTTGTCTACCCCCACGGTCTTATATCATTTGCCTAAAATCCCTTACTATCTCATCGTCGGACATGCCTGAAACTAAGCAATCACAGATTTTACTTTCTTACTTTCCCATAGTGTTTTAACCTTCTTGCATGGCCCACCAATTCCACCGTTCCTCTGCTAAATTTCCATATCCTAGCACTGCGTCTTCCACGTCGCTTTTTTTCCTCTATTTGTTAACCATCTCAATTTTGGATTTAACTCTGTACACTTCTTCCTTTTTCACTAGGTATTTACGTTTTTCCGTTTCAATATCTCATTTAGTTTTCTAATCATCTCATATATTATTCATAATTTCCTTATTCTTTTCCTCTTAACAATTCCTATAATTTCTTCGGCGGCTTTCGATATCCCTTTTTTTTATGTACTCCCATTTTTTCTCGATGGTACTGCGCCTTCAGCCTACACCCTTCTGATACTCCTTCCTTGTCAATCCAATTAATATTTCCTAACCCGCCGCACCCTTTATATCTTTTTGAATCAGACACTACACTACATAGCCACAAAATGTGATCGAGTCCGCACCCTCTTCTGGGAAGTTTTGCGCATTGACCGCACTGTTTCTTGATCTGCGCCTAACCAAAACATAATCTAACTGTTCCCTTTTAAGTCATCTGGTACTCGTGTACATGTATCTACACCTTTGGTGGTGTCTAAACCAAGTGTTGGTGATATTAAGCTGCATCTCCTGTAGAAATCAATTTCTCTCTCTCCGTGGTCAACCCTCGTACTTAGCACACCCTATTATATCCTCAAACAGATGATTTACCATCGATTTATTTTTCCTTGTGATTCTTTGATACCTGAATAATGACCAAGTTCGTTGGTTTAGCTTTACTTCTGATAGTAATATTCTATCCGTTGCCTGTTCTATGCTAACTACGCTTCCTCCTACCATTTTATTCAATATTATTGCAACCCCCTGCTAGCTCTCGTCCCATCCGCTGTATTTTACTCCCTACTAATGTAAAGATCTCTCATAAGTATACACTAGTACTTCCTTGATGACGGCAATGCTGAGTCATTAAGTCAGAGGGACTCGTCATTTTATTATAGGTAGAAGAGAATTTAAAGGCAAAAGTGTTATGATGGGATAGATGGAATAAAAAAGCTTAGGCATTCTATTACATATGAGATGAAATAGCTAGAAATCTCGTAAAAATAATTAGAATTAATATTTATGAGGTTTGAAAGAGTGTTAGATATTTTAAAGAAAAGATGTGACCGGAATAATTTAAAATACATACTTAGAAATTCAGGATAAATATATCATGGGTACTGATGGAATTAACTTGTTTCCAGACCTTTCTACCTCAGCTGTAAGAGGACTTAAGAAGACCTTTGAAAAAAGGTTCATCACCAATGTGTGTTGTTTTAATTACTTTAGCCTAAAAGGATTATACTTTCATTTATAGCTTTGAAGGCTATTTGCTTGATTAAGGCTTTAATTTAGATTAATTAATCTGTTTGATGGAATTTCCATCAGAGTATTAGCTGAGATCAAGATTATAGCTGACGTTCATTTTGACTCACTGTGCCAAGTGGTGTCTCTGGTTTTGTAGAGTGATGGCATGGTGACAACATTCTCCGGAAGCATATATAAATTACATGAGTCAAATTCCTCCCTCTCCTCTTTCAACAGACCCCCCCATCGTGTCACTCCGGCTGGGCAGCACCCTGAACCCGGACGACATCAAGGAGGGCGACGACGTGTACTTCGAGTGCCACGTGCAAGCCAACCCACCATGGCGGAGGCTCTCTTGGATACACGACGTGAGTAAACACATTTAAATTCCATTGTTTGGATTTAGTTAGCTGAAAAAATTTCGCTGAGATTTTTCTCGGGCACGATTGTACACCGAAGCAGTGGTTTTGGTTTTCCGGTGTCCAAGTGGACAGTCACTAAAGGTATGTGCCGACACTTTCAACGCATATTTCTTCATCTACATCTGCACGATACATTGCAAATTGCCGCGAGTTTATGGTGGGAGGGGTGGGAGTAATAGCAATAGTACGCCAACCCTAAAATAGAATATAACTATATAAAAAAATAAACATAAACATTCCAATGTACACCCACAAAGACTAATATATTAATGCAAAACTTATTTCAACTTACACACATGCATATGCAAGCAACTAATAAATGTATTAAAGCAAATGCAGATACACACTTATATGTGTGTGTGTCTATTGATTGATTAATAGATAATACTCAAATATATGTATTCATTTATCGCATTTCATTGCCTCTCCTGAAGTGGTTAATTGGGGAATCGATTGAAATCCGTTGTCATTTTTGTAGCTATGAAGGTGGAGGAACGCCAGTAGGGATGAGATTTAGAGATTCGATGGAATCCACGCATTCGAAAAATTGTTCGCATTCGAAAAATGTACTTTCTTGCCAGCATAGATACATATTCATAATTTCCATTATTTTAAATCCGGAAAATAATTGCTTAATGCAAGGAGCGTATTCTCTTTGTTTTTTTAGCGTTTGAAATGCAACAAATGCTAATACTGTAAATTAATTACAGATCCGAAAACGGTGGTTGTTTGTCTTCAACTTGGTCTTTTATTTTTCTTTTAGAGGTAGTAGATAACCAAGCATAAGATACTCATGTAATTGTATTCCTCTGCTAGTGTTTACTATTCTGAATCAGCCATAGAAAAGGGGAAACAAATGATTATTCCCTAAATATTACTAAACTCGAAAGTAGTTATTCTTAAATTCATTGTGTAGTCAATGTCATGCATAAAAATCACAAAGAACAACAAAACTGAGATTAACGAAAGAAATAAAAGAATAAGCGCGTTTTAAAAATATTCCATTTAAAATATCCTCTCTAGAACAAAAGGTGTCTAAAATGTACTGCATTTTAAAAATATGTTGCTTAAGATAAAATACATCTGAAGAAGCTAATGTGGAGTTACATCCTCTTTCTTTTTCGCCAATACTTCTCGCCTTTCCCTTCCAAAAAAATAATACGTCGCCTTGTTATGAGGTATTTTATCTATTATTTCTCATTTTCCAAGGTTGTTAATTATTTATAATGTTTCCATAAATGGAAATAATGGCGAGAGTATCAGTCGCTATCTAATTATGCTCTCGTAACAAATGGAACGTTTCAAACCGCATTTGCAGGGGAAGTTGACATCAGCCGTCACTATGTAAATTTTCGAAAACGGATTCTGCTTAACCCGCATACACTGTAGGTCCCCTTTTGGTTCTCATCGAGACGTAGCGAGCGCGCGATATCAAAATTTGTAATATCCCTCAACCCCTCAGAGCAAATGGTGCGTCTGAAAGTAGAAAAATCTTGGGTGGATATGGGGAAGTGAGGATTGCTCGCGCTGCCGTTTTCTCTCGCCGCCGTGTCTGATTACTGAGCATCCCACCCCTCGCCTCCACCCAACACCTTGGCACTTCGCGAAAATTTCTCGCAAGCCCCATTCCCCTCAGAAACGAACCTCCACCCCCCTCCCCCGTGTTCTATGGAAGGTTCGGCGAGGAAACACTCATCGCCCTTCTCACCTCGGCCCGCTCTGGAGGGTAACCTGATCCGCTGATCGTTCAACCTAAGGTTTTCGCCGAGGGGTGGAAGCATGCAAAGGGTGGATGAAGGGCACGAGAGGGTGGATTTTAGAGAAGAATTCGGGTAAAAACCCAACCACAGACGTGTTGGGGGAGCGGCGACGGAGGATCGAGGGGAGAGGAGACGCAGGATCAAGTTTCGCCATAGGTGTATGGAGGGATGGACGATCGATCCGGAGGTCGGTTCGTAAATTAGTTGACTCGCGGTTATTTTGGCTTTGGACAATCGGAGGGTGGGACGGAGGGGTGCATTACCTGAGCACACAATTGCTACAGAACCAAATAACAAAGCCCAAATTTAGCTGTAGATATGATCTAACAATATGGATCATCTTATCCGGAATGGGTTTAATGGTATGATAAGACATTATAGCATGGGATGGATATCACACGTGTATTGTACATTCGCAACTCTTTAGTACTTTGATGCTAAGACAATCGGATATCAGTCGAAAGTGATCACTCACCGCAGCCGGTTGCTTGGGAAACTAAAAAAAAAATTTCCTTTGTAGGCTCATAATTTTTTGAGCAAATTAAATAATAACCATTGGATAAAACGTGATGTTTTTTCGTTGATTATGTCCCGTAATTTATGCCCGTGTCGATTGCCTTATGCGGATTCCAAGGGTCTCAATGGAGTGAAATGTCGCACAATGTTTGGACGCGCACCGAACCGAACCACGTCTTGTCGAGAATACGAGTTTTTGCCGAAGCAAATGTAGATTCCTACATTGTCCGTTTCCCTTACACCTAATATCATCCCGCTACACGGCTTATGTAAGGAATTCCCGCCTGTTCGCGACGGGACCCGGACCTGTTCAATGAACAGGTTCGGCCGGAGAGTTGTCTACTCTTCTCTTGCCCATATGATAAGCCCTCACCAGACTTGCTCGCTCCGCGAAAATTTCGCGGTTTCGTTTCGAGGTTCTGGTACATGTGTGGGCCCGACTTCGCCGACGGACAGTGGAGAGAAGCATAAGAGGGATCGGGGCAGGGAGAGGTGTTCTGTGGGGTTGAAGCGGGGCCCCTGGAATAGGGAGGGGATGTAGGCGGCAACGTGAGACGATCATTTCCTACTACAAGGGCCTTCCACACACGCGCACGTGTTCACAATTAGGAGTTAAATTGGACGCCAAAGAGCCGTCTAATTGGATCGATGGGAGGTTTGTGGAGAGGAGGGAGAAGTGAGAGCACCATGAGGCTGCCTTTGAGAGAACGCAAACTATTCCACGCGTGAGAGTTCATGTATCGTCGATGAGCACATGTCTTCCTATCCACTCGCTCCCAGTGTTTAAGGCCGTGTGTGGAATGCTAGGCACAGGCTATGATGACATACAGTTATTTGTGGCAAATATTAAACTTACGCCCTCCAATCCTTGAAAAATAATCACGACTCGTAATTAATAATATTTGAACGAGAAATATCCAAAAAGCTCACCTGTTGCCCCAGAGATCTCAGGGTTGAGCATAATCTTTGATATTTGTTTATTTATTTTTATTTATTTATTGACTTAATTGGGCGAAGTTGAGACTTATAGTCCCTTCTCCCACCTAACCATTACATTACAAACCTTACTTTGAAAACAGTTACAAATAGCCAAGTCGTATATGGAGGAAAATCCACCTAGGCGGGAATTAAACCCGCGATCTCTGGGTTGGTAGGCGACGACGTTACTCCGCCGCCTTCGCCACGGACAATATAACTATGTTATATATATATATATATATATATATATATATATATATATATATATATATATATATATATATATATATATATATATAACCATAAACACAGTAATCAACCCGAAGGTCGGTTTAGTAGGTGATGACAGAGTTCACCCAGTGCTAAGCCCGACGGCGTGTGAAATTCACACATCATGGTAGGGGAGCCAGTTCCTTTCCCTGTGCCGGTTATGGTTTTCCAGGAAGATCTGGTACCCGAAAAATCACGTAGCTTGGACGGAGCTGCAGGTGCCCAGAGTGACTAATACAGTAAGGCAATACATTCCTTTCGATGTACCCATAAAAACCCAAACGGGTGTCCACTTATGCATTACCGACCGTAGCCCTTAGTGGAGAAACCACGGAAACAAAGAAGATTCTTCAAAAATATTTTGTTTCTACCACCGCCAGTGATCACTTCGAAGACTGATTTGATATCATCTACGTAATATTAAGAACAAAGGCGTGTGAGATTCATAAGTTTCTTTCCCTGATATGCTTATGGTTTTCCAGGACGATCTTGTACCCAAATAATCACATAGCTTGGCTAAAGCGAAGTGTCCCCGAAGGCTTCCCTGGGATTTTCAGTCAGTAGCTCAGCGCACTACCTACTGGACTATCAAGTTCCGAAGATCAAGATTTTGCAAGCTTAGCAATATACGAACTCGTATATTAGCTTGAGCAACGTAGAGAAAAATGGAAATCAATCGGCACCCTTCGGAAGAGAAAGTAATTGTTTTCAAAAGAGTAAACTGCACCAAAGAAGAAAAGAAAGGAAAACAGGAAAGAAAAACAGAGAATCCATAAGTCTGTACTAGCTATAAATGAACTATTATGGACTATTTAAGGTGGTTCAAAACTGTTTTCTCCTATTATTATTTTCGATAAAATTAAACCATAAATCTATCTGGTGTGAGCCGTTCTCTTTGATTTCGAGTGCTTAGTCCAGCCAATAGTAAATATTATCATTCTCGTTGGGGAATGCACATTCATACTCTAATATGTACGTTTTGTGTATCTTCCTTCTCGTCAAGAGTATTGCAGAGCAACGTTTCCCATTGTTTGGAGAACTCCATGAATCGAAATATTACTTGGAGGACTTTCATGATAGGCCGAGCACTACACGCACTCGGGCTGCATGTGTCAAAGGAATCAGTTCTGTTTGCTGGAGGATTTGAATGCACCTAGGTATACGAATGAGTATCCTAAGAGAGCTAACACTAAAGAGTGGTGGTACAGGAGGAATAAAACGACGACTGATATTAAATACAGATCATAAAAAGGCGAACCAAAATTCACAGAAGTGTAGTCTTTTCGGTGGCCAGGCCATCCACCCCGGAATAATAAGCCTCTCATTCTAAGAAAGAAGTGCCTTCTGAAGATGGCTCAGGCCTTCGAGGCGTCAAGAGACTTGTGATTATCCTCCTCTGTGAGTTCTGTTTATTATTATTCTTATACATACATTTTTCGTTATATACAACCTATGTATCCGTCTTGTTCCTTACATTTACCAACTGTGGATGGCAAGGACTACACTGTAAACAAAATAAATCATGAAATAAAAGATTTGTTAAATGAAAATAGATTTCATGCTATGAGTTAGAATGTGCTAGTTAAGACTAAATGTCAACATGAAGTAATAAACGAATCTTTAATAGAGAAAATGACCCCTAAATCACTTTGATCCTACGTCCGTTCTCACGCTTAATATTTGCGATCCAATCAGCAGAAGTGTACCTAGTGGTAATGGATTGAGCATCAGAAATCGGTCCAAATATTTTCTTAGTTATGTGGTGTTATGCTAAATATTGTTAAGTGTTTTCAAAAATGATGTTATTAATTTCCCTCCTACCTCAGGAGTCTGTAACAAACTCTTGGTTTAGTTCTAATTATGATCGTAAAATAATCGCGATTGCATTGCAGTATACTAGATTGCAATAAGATGTCTTTTGAATATCTTAAAACGAAGAAAAAAGTAAATACATTTTATGCGAGAAATTCTTTCTTGCATAATCTCAATGGTTTGCGATGCGCTTTCGAGTGATTCGCCGATAATTTTGAATCAAATCTTCGACGAGATTGCGATGTGTATCGTCTGTGTGATCGGACGTCCGCTGCGTGTTTCATCAACAAGTATGGCTTTTCCAGACTCGAAACCACGAAATTTAACTAATCCTCGATTTACAGTAGTCCCATAAACAGCATCGTCTCCATAAACAGCCTCTAAACGACGATGAATCTCAGTAAGAGTCAATTGTTCAGCAGTTATAAATTCGATAACAGCACGTTGTTTGACTCGGGTTGACATGGCACCAGAACACGTCTCCATACTTCCGCTTCTCAAAATACACTGGATGAATGTAACAACCTCAAATCTGCTCATGCGTGTTGAGGGGAAATTTTACTTCCACTTGTCAGCAGGAGTGCTTCTGAAGGTCCCTTTGTTTGTGGTCTATCAGAATGTGTGCAATAGTTTTCAGCCTACCCTCGTATTTAAGTAATCGTTCAGCGTTTTGTGTAAGCGAACTTCCACCTTTAATACAGTGTATATTGATGGAAATTCTCTCTCCCCATCTCTAGCAAAATAGCATTTAGTGGGCGAAGCTGTAACATGAAGCCAGAGCTGGAATTCCATTCAGCTGACATACTAGCCAAACTCTGAATGCCCTCTATTGCCGCCACCCCAACCGCCACTGCGGCAGCATTTGCGTAGTAATCTGAACCTTACAAGCACGGAACTACTTATAAAACCACTCTGCATAGTGAATGTGGCATTGCGCGAATTATAACTTACCGAATGATGCCGGAGCATCGAAAAGTTCAAGTTCAGGAACATTCGACTCGTCTGAGACCAAGGAGATGTTATATAATTGAGAATAGCGGGGTTTGTTGAAAAATAATGATCGAGATTTACAGATGCGCTGCGTTAATTCACGGAGACACACTGTACGCATAATATATGTTCTCAGTTTCTATTAAAATGAACACGGAGTACATCAGAGTACAGACATACAAAGTTCATGATGCCACCGCCAATGATTATCCTCCCTCTTGTTTTTGAAGCTTTTTTATGAGAATCAGGCATATCCCTATTAGCTATGTTTGATATTGTTTCCTTTTTCTGGAATCATTAATGATAACATTATTTGCATTCCATTAAAAGATATAAATCATAACTTTTTACTAAGAAATATCATCATTTATTTCTATCTGGAGCCTTAATTTTAATTTTTAAAAACCTCGTACGCATTATAAGCAAGGTAAATCTGATGAAAATAACTTCTGACTCCTGGAGGTTTTCAATTTCTATGTAATCATCGTTAGTAGCTAATATAAGAAATGTAATACGGAGCCAACTGCTCACTATTAAAGGAGAAATCCTACAAATTTCAAAATAAAATTCCTATGAACCTTACGCTCTATGTGTGAATTTATACAAATTAGTACATTTCTTTCTATCCGCAATGGATGGATATGCGAATATCATTTATTGGTGCTACTTGGTGAAGATACCATGGTTACGTGTGGACCCAATGTTAACAAAAAATACCGGGACCGTAAACTTGACAGTAAACTCATGTGGAACCAGTTTGACTAAACACCAAGAAATCAAAATCCGCAGTAGAATACATTTCTTAAAACCCACACTTAGTACATTATCCAAGTTAAAAATATTCCCCACACGTGTGTTACTAAGGAGAAAAATAACATACTAACGAAAAATATTATGACATCTAATTAGGCAAGTTAGCATAAACATTTATTAGCAATCCTTTCGGATAGTTATTCTGGTCCTTGGTAGCTTGTATGAAAATTACATTCACACCTCATAAATTCTTCAGTTAATCTATTTAATTCTAAAGTACATTTATATATATATATATATATATATATATATATATATATATATATATATATATATATATATATATATATATATATATATATATACTCTGATATGGAGCGTAGCTATGTACGGTGCGGAAACGTGGTCACTGAAGCAGTAGGATAGACGTAGATTGGAGGCTTTTGAAATGTGGGTGTGGAGGTTGGAATGGAGAAGGTGAAATGGACCGAAAGGAAAACAAATGAGGAAGTACTGGAGATGGTGGGTGAGGAGAGGGATTTGTTGAGAGAAATCCTATGGAGGCAGGAAAAATGGATGAAAGGCGTATTGCGCGGTAGTGAAATGTTGAAGAAGGTAATAGAGGGGAGAATGTTGGGCAAGCGAGACAAGGGTAGGAACAGGATAGGGATGTTGGATGGGATGAACGGTGAAAAGAAGTACACAGAGATGAAGAGGGACCTGATGTAGTTTAGGTTGCTGGATTGGGTTTTGTTTGGAGTTACAAAATATTTATTTGATAGTTGTGTCCATCCAAAAAAAAACCTACCTTAACCGGTAGATTACCTAATAATATATATATATATATATATATATATATATATATATATATATAAACACACAAACACTAACACAAAAAACACTACACACATAGAAACATAAAAGAAGGACACTTACATTGGATATTTACGTTTCGACGGCACGGCCGTCGTCATCAGAATCTGATTCTGATCTGATCTGATTCTGATGACGACGGCCGTGCCGTCGAAACGTAAATATCCAATGTAAGTGTCCTTCTTTTATGTTTCTATGTGTGTAGTGTTTTTTGTGTTAGTGTTTGTGTGTTTGTGCGTCGCCGGAGAGCGTCTTTTCCAAGTTTATATATATATATATATATATATATATATATATATATATATATATATATATATATTCAAACTTGAAAATCCCGCCATACGGCGCACAAATATTCATTCAAACATAGAAATGGGTATAAGGAAAGGGGATAGGAAAACACATAAAAGGCGAACACAGGAAATGTGGGGAAGGCGGTTTTTGAGCAGATCACATCGTAGAGCATCCGCCCGGCAAGTGAAAGGCCCATGGTTCAAATCCCGGATAAGGAAATATTTTTACTTTCGTGATCTGCTCAAAAACCGCTTTCCCCACATGTCCTGTGTTCGCCTTTTATGTGTTTCCCTATCCCCTTTCCTTATACCCATTTCTATGTTTTAATGAATATATATATATATATATATATAATGATAATAATATATGCTTAAACTTCAGTCCTCATTAAAGATTGGGCTATTTACAAATTACAAATCATAGACAAGTGACCTGGTTCCAATCTGCGTAAGAGATTTAACCTGTGACCTGTGAGTGATTCCCAACCTAGATCCTCTTATGCACGTATTACAAGGCACGCTGATAATTAGTCATAAAAGCCTCTCTACTCCACATCATGATGTAACTCGACAATCCAACCCACTTCGTGTGGTCCCATAGAGCTAGCGGCATAGTCGGCATAGTGTTCCCTCTAGCGGTATATTCTAATGATGTCTGACTAGTGAACGATAACATTGCCATTTTACGCTCTCGTATAATTTATCCAGTCTAATTTTCTAGATCAAGCAAGCATGAAATTAGAATGTGTTAAACCAAGAATGACCATAGGCCTAAGATGATTCAAAGAAAGGTCGTGAGATGGAGTAACACCTAGGTATTTCATAGAGCCCTCTATTTCTATTTTGTCATTTTCCTATTTTGCAAGCAGTATGTTTTTTTAAAGGAACTACTCCTTTTACAAAAGATAGAAGACTTCAAAATTCTTCAAGTTTAATTAACAACAATCTCTGAACGGAATTTAAGTATTACCATTCTATCGCCGGGTTCGTTGAAATTTCTCTGTATAAAACCCCACCAATCTTATTTAATAAATGAAGTTACTATTTCTCACGGAGAATAAATCTGTATTATTAAGTTATGTATGAGGACCGATGACATATTCTTGGGGATTACTTAATTTGACTTCCACTTTATTTGAACTGACATCATATCTGACGATGCTTTGTACAAACACTTCTAGTCTTGCTTCTAATTTTAAAAAGAATGAAGGGAAAAGGTCTTGGCTTTAAAAAAAACCACCAGGGGAGAACATTTGGCTTCACACAAGTTTTACGAAACAGGGTATGAGATCCCCTTGAAACTGGAAGACATTGTTGAACAAATAAACTCAAGGATTATTATACCCTTAACACCGCCATAAAAAGGGTACACTAGCTAATTATTTACAGTCTCCATGACTAGGACCATAAAATCCCTTTCCCATAAACTCTAAGCCCCGCGACAGCAGGGGAGGTGTCCTTCAGGTAAATGTACACGTTGAAAAACACCGCCTCACATTGGAACAGTAAATCATTTAATTTCATGTTATTACCGGAGATTAGACAATATGAGCTCGAAATGTGATTGTGAGTTTATTTGTATGTCAAGCAATACGAATCGTTGCATAGCCTTCAAATTCCGTTTTATGTATTATATAGTATGAGAAGCTTAAAATTACGACAAAAATCTAAATAGTTTCGAAGTGTTGGCTTTGGAGTATAATTTAAGGAGTTTACCGATATATTCAGTGAAAAGATATTTAATCATTTTAGATCTAACTTATATCCTTCCTTGGTTAAGTTTCACGGGTTAAGTTCCATCACCTTCTATTAATAGAGTTCGCTAACGGGCATTGAATTCTAGAATTTTTGCTCAAATATATTTTAATTTAAAATTTCACCGAAACTGTCTTGAGCTTAGAAAACCTAAATAGGAATCCTCCTGAAAGTCGTGGCTTGATTTCTGGTTTGGAAAATACCGATACCAAGGAGCCAAATTTGAATTTATCTATTAAACTTGAATGTTGACATTTCATTTTAACCGTGCAAGTGTTGGTTGGCCCAACGGATGTAAAATATTTATGACAAAATGTCAAAGAGACCCCACCACGTACACGGGGATAACTCTTTGAGATGATTATGTCTTTTTATAAATTTAAAAATGGACGTATTTTAGGAGGTTTGCTTCTATAGCCGTTCTTGGCTCAGTGATCAAACATTCCGGCACATTTCTCTTAAGTGGCTTTACTTTATTCGGGAAGGAAGGAATATGTTTCACCACAAAGCGAAGGTATTCAGATTGGCAATAAGTAACGAGCCATTATAAGCATTAAGGCAGAGAGGAGGTAATTGAACTGTTTGGGAATTCAACATATTTTGGGTAAATTAAAACTGTATTAGAAGCAAGAACATTAGGAAAAGAATAGTGTTATCGAATGCAATGTTCACAAAGACGAGATAATGGATGCTTAGCACTGTCGTCAATGGCTAAACAGTAGAAAAGACATCATAATCGAGTTGTTTTTTTTTTCAGAAATTTGTCTTAATGGATAGATGATGAAGAAATATTGGATGATTGTGGATACAGTAGAACAAGAACTTCGTCAAATGTCCCAATACGTTAAGAAACGCCATGATTTCTTGGTACAAACAGTGAATTCTTCCAGAAACAGAAAATGTTCCCGGAGAAAACGCTCTAAAATGTTCATGCTAGCCTAGGATCGATAGTTGACAGTGGTCAACAAGCGTGAATATTTGGTATAAATAGAGAAAAGTAGGACGTTTGGGCCAAGTGCCATCTTATTTCGTGCGTGATTCGTTCATCACTTGTTATAGTTTTCGTTATATATGCGCGCAGTGAATTGAGGGAGTACAATAGAGCTAGTAGAAAATTTTCGGGAGGAAACAGAGAAATGACAATCGTTTGTTTTGTTTGCTTTTCTGTCTCCTCCGCCCTTCTGCTCCCGCTCATTCCCTTTATGTTTACTTCCATCGTCCCCGTCATGCAGAGAACTTTACTCATTTGCCTTTCCGCTCGTGATGACTTTGGAATAGGATCGTCTCGAACTGCTAACCCTTGCAAGTGCGTAGGCTGCGGTGACGAAATGGGAAGGGCGTAAGAGAGAGGGTTATCCTTCATTTTAATCCAAAATACCGGTCCGTCCGAAAGACTCCTTCTCTGCAACGTAGCTCACATATTGCCAGCAATGTTTACTTCGTAAAGACAGTTTTTGGCTGTATGCGAATGAGGAGAAGGGTAGTTACACTTCCAAACTCGTCTAAAATGTGCTTTGTGTTCTTTTTAAAAACTCCCTTAAGGGATGGTTTGCCTAACTTTAAGCCCTTGCAGCCGTTGCGAGTTAAACCCCTTCTCTGTTTTTTTTTAAATTGAAACGGTTTTAGCGTTAGAGAGGAGAACATTATTTACCTTAGGATGTTTAATAAGTTTTTTAAAATCAAATATTAATCTTTCAAGTCAATGAAAACCTACAAAATTTTCTCTAAGAAGTAACTTCACATAAGCATGCTATTTCTCAATCAACTGATGATTAAATCTGCGTACTATTTAGGCTTAAATCTTCTATTTTGTTTGAATTTCGGATTAAGATTTGTTAAAGATGCTTGTTTAAATGAAAAACTAAATATTTATTCTGCCAAGATAATGAAACTCGATATTAGCCCTTGCTATCTTTATTTTATGTTTGCTGCGCTGATTTTGAAT
Source organism: Hetaerina titia (assembly GCA_037158775.1). Classification (NCBI taxonomy): domain Eukaryota; kingdom Metazoa; phylum Arthropoda; class Insecta; order Odonata; family Calopterygidae; genus Hetaerina; species Hetaerina titia. Next base: position 84,114,532 of record CM073778.1, read on the forward strand.
GATTACTTTGCTTCTAGGAGTAACCTTAATTCCCCTGAAATTCAGCTTGTCAAAATTCCATTTAACGCTGTGGAATTTCCGTAAATGCAGTGGAATATGCAAATCTTTTGCAAATAAAAGATTTTTCTAAGAAAATAAGAATAAAATATGTTATAAAAAAGGCAGGTCAGCTTACAGGGTAATTTTTAAACACGAGTACTATATATATTTATTTGAAAATTTAAAAAAGTGGGTTTCAAATTAACCTTTATCAAACATACCTGCGTTTTTCGATACCATTTACAAATTTTATTATGAGTCATTAATTGAATCAGAAATCGATTTTATTAAAAAATTTTGAAAAAAATTGGAGCACTTACATTTTTTTTGCCCCACGCTGCTGAACATGTTGAGATACTGCGTGATTTAAAAATTGGCCTGGAACACCGAATCTCATTTCCTCAAGGTCCTTTAAATAGATAGTACCGATAACCACGCTGTAAATTTCATTGTCGCCATGCATTGAGACAAAGATGACCCCATCATGCATAAGGTCGTAGGAGTGTGTATTGGGCAAAACTCTAACTTTTGGGTCCGCGAGGAAAACTTCACTTGCCCGTATCGTTCAGACTTACCGGCATCTCCTGCTCCAGCGTTCGATCCAAAATGAAGTCTTGAACCTATCCGTGCGCACCTTTCTGTCTCTTCTTTTCTAGAGAGATAGGAAATCCTTCAGCCGGCATGTCCCCCCCCACCTGGCTATCGTCTCCGTTCTTCCCCTCCCCCCCCTTAATTCTTCCCGCCCCACCCAGGCCCGTCTCCTCCACGCCTTCCCACCCCCACCACGCCATTTTTCCTCGCTGACCTGATCAATGTCCTCCACCCCACCCACACCTCCCGTCCCCGGCGAAAGCCGCTCCCCTCCCGGTATCCTGCAGCGCTCCCATGGGAATATGAGGAGGAGAAGGAGGTGGACGGGGACATTCTGCGGGGTGGGCCGCATTCATCTTAGATGCCTCCCTTGCTCCGGTGGAACCCTTCGGAGCGGAGGGCGAAAAAGATTGCCGTCCTCACTCTTTGTCTTCTCCTGTCCGCCACGCACTTCTCCGCGCGCCCTCCTAAACCCGCCCCTCCCTCCATTATCGTTTGGCTGCACCAGCACGGGGAGGCCCAGGGTGGTGGGGCGATGCCTGCATCACTCCGCCCCCTCCCCTTACCTTTCTCATGATCCCCGCACCGGCAGCGAAAAGTCCATGGTCGCAAGCGTGACACCGATGGGGGGATGTTATTTTCAAAATGTTCCGGGGTGCGGCCCACCATAAGGTGGTTTCCAGGGTAAGAAATCCGTAATTGTTCTGTCTACATCAGCCAGCTTTTATCGACGCATTTCGTCCCTTGCTCGCGGCTATCTCATCCATCTTCGAGAAATGCCACCAAAACAAAGAAAACCACGTACGTGCCATCCGATGTTTGTTGACCCATCGTCACAATGACACTTGCTAATGGTGAGCCTAAAATTTTCGAAGGAATTTGTCCCTGAATACCCACTCTCGTACATGGCTGGTTTTCTCATTCTCGCCAAACCAACAGTCGCCACACGAAGCAAAATATCAGTTCTATCTTTTCCCTGCGCAAGTATACATTAAAAAAAGATGATATTCATTGAATTCAATTAGTACATCCCTACTTGCTAGTTACAAGCTCTTTCCCAGAATTAATATCATTGAGTCGATTCAAAAAATAACTTATGCTGCTAAGCTCCCACGTCATGGACTGTTTTAACACTTCCACCGAGCTTCCAACATCTTCTCTACCCTCCAGAAACAACTTCTGCCCCTCAAACACACGCGATCTATCCTTGGCGTTATCACCATGAGCTGCATTGAGCATTTGATGAGTCTTATTTCCCGGTTTTTTATCCAGTTTTATGCAAAAGTTGATTACATAGCGTTGTTACCATAGTCGGTTCATTTCTGAGCGTAAGGAGGTCACGTTGTAGAGGTTTTGCAAACAAACGATCGGTAATCCGCAAAGGTTGGGAGCCAACTAGCACTGGCCTCCAGCCTTTAAAATCCCTCCCTCAAATCCAGCCAGGGAAACCGCCGCCCGTCCAGTCGACTCTCCGGGAAAAAATAAGTCATACTACTTTTGGTGTAAACCTTGTATCATTATATTATTACACGAATGTATGTATTAATCAGATTAGTATTGATAAACATTAGGCAATACTAGTTTTTCTATTGGAATTGGTCAAATTTTATTTAATACATATGGAAATACCAGCCTGGGGCATTTTCCATTTACCAGTAAGAACAACTACGTATATACGTATGTTGATTAATAATGGGAAGAAAATTATGATGACACATTCATATTCTAAGCAAAGAATTACAAGCAAAGCAAAATGTGTAATGTTTTATGTTTTTTAGATATTTCCTAGTATTTTTACGGATACAGTAGGCAAATGGAAGGGTTTTTATAATCGCTGGAGGGATCGAAAATAATGTGATGCTGATGTCCCGGAGAAGAGAGGGAGGGAAAGAGCGAAGCAGATGGAGGAATACGACATGAAGCATGAAATTAGACTGAATTACTTTAAAATGAAATAATTTGTGATCACCTGAAACTATACTGAAGAGAAATTTATATTTTTTCACATAATTAATCGATGTAATGGCATTCAACTTCCATCCGAAAGCAATATCTAATTGGTAACATCAAAAAGCTTTGAAAGTTACCGCAAACGTGATCCTGTTACGCGATTTAATGATCCAACTTCCTTAATTTGTAAAAATTTTGGCTCATAAACATAGGGATTGAAATGAAATATCCATTTTTCATTTTTCAAATTATATTAACATTGCAATGTGGGATTTCAGGGTTGGAATACTGAGAGTTTGCAGATTCTCACGTTACAAGATTTGAACTAAGTTGACTAAGCATTTTAACAATGTAGTTGCTGATCATGTTTCGTTATTTTTAGATAGGATGTCATTTTATACACATTACGTGTTTGATAAAGTTAATACTCGATTTCCATCGAACAAAATACCGAGAGGAAGGCGTGTTTAGTCATTGTCTCAAAAAATGATATCGTTCGATTATTTCTTCACTAAGCCCAGATTAATGCAACCAGGAATTCCTTTCACACATCAGTCGCATTAAATCGCTAAAACTGTTTCGTATTACGCATGGGAGTGATCTGATGCAACCACTGGCGTGATAATGCGCCTTCCACTGCCCCAAACGCCACATGCCGAATTGTATGACGCCAATAAAACCCTGGCTGCTAAATCATGGCTACATGCAAAAAAACTATGATTTACGTGAATTTTTTGTGACAAGTATGACACTGTGAATCCTATTATAAGGCTGAATAGCCATAACGTATAATGTAGAACTGTGTTAACACTAGAGTGTCATATATTTTATTAAAAGCCAACTAACAGCATGATTTTTTAAGAAAGTCTGCAGCAAGTAGGGGAAAGAACCAGACGAGATGTAAAAGCACTATAAATAATTCAAACAACCTTTGTCTGAAACTTAACAATTTTTTACCATCAACAGTCATATTTTTCGTCGGCAAAGAATCCGTTCCGCTGTGCATCCCCGCATCAAATTCTTCACAGCGTCACCGTGTCGCGGTGGGGCCAATGATGCAGTGGTGCATTGATGTGGTCCATGCGTGAAACGGAACGGACCCCAGGTTGCTAAATGACTTGATGTCACCCGGGCAGGACATATTCATGAATTTGGCACTGATGGATGGTCTCGGGCAGAATTTGGTTGTGCCGAGACCAATGGAATGGACAGGGTTCCGTGGGCACAAATATCTTCGTCAGGGATTGAAGATAATTTTAATCGAACGTGTCCCAACCTAAGCCTCGACATTCCCAATAATCACCAATTACCTCCTCGATATAAATTTGTTATATCAATGGATAGAGGAATTTAAAAATAACCTGCTATATTATATGAATTTTAAAGAATTACAACACCTGGATACGTGATGCGCTGCTTGTGTCCCTCTACTGTCCATTCCCTTGACCACGAAAGAAAAAATCTTCTTGAATCTAGAATAATACTGCTCGCATAATATACCCTTGGCCTTTCTAAACTGTTTTAGCAAGTAATTTAGTAAGTTTAGCAATCTAGTAAGTTTAGTAATTTTGTAAGTTCTAGTAGTTTTTCTCATCAAGGCATATTTAATATTTTGGCTGAGAGACGATGTTAGTATGCGTGAAATGAAAGAAAGCGTGTGGTCCTAGCGATCTCAGTGAAGTTTAGATCACCTAGGTGGATGAAAAGTGTACTTATAATTTACCATCGTTGACGGAGCTATGGTATTTGAGCATGGTGCACACGTGAAAAATACGGTGACTCTGGAGTGTAAAATCTATTTATTAATTGATATAGCATGAAAAATGAACCGGCCTTCGGGAAGGAGGGCCATGTCATTTAAGTCATTTATTTCACCCGAAGGATTATACAGCTTGAATTATTTTTACAAAAACTTTGTCAAGACGATAATAAATTATAATTTGACAACAAATATATCAGAAAATCTTCTCTTGAATTCAGCCATAGTAGCGAGAAGAAGTTTGCTGTGGCCTTTGTTCAATATTATCATTGTTCATTATTAGTATTGTTATCCGCTCTACAATCCAAAAATGTTTATCCTTTGTGATACAAAGCACATTTAGCTGAAAAAACTATTTTCACATGAAAATAAAATAGTTCATCCCTAAATGGGTACAAGCGGTATTTTCATAATTTTAAGGAAGTCAGTCGATAAAGGTTTGTCGCCTCCTCGACAGCCCTGTCCCTACACCGCCGGTGTGTTCCTGCATAAAACGTTTAACTTCTTCGCATCACCGTTGACGCCCAAATTCTGACACTCACTCAACCATGCGCAACTTTTATCAGCTACGAGTAATAACTCTTGCATACAGCTGCGCAAATTTAGGTGGTCGAAACTGTAGTCTTTAATCAATAAATATTTTAATGGATTTTTTACTGTGGCACAAAATATTTAGACCTCATTTTGCCTGCGATTTTTTATGACCTACTCCAGAATAAATGACGCGTAGTATACATGACGAATGGAGTACATTAAAAGTACATTAGAGCACATATCACACCGATAAATAAGTTTTTTATGATTTGTCGAACGCGCACGAAATTTGAAAATATTTGAATTAAAATTAAAATTTCTAAAATTAAGGTTAAATGGGTATTGGATACATATTTCAGCAAAAATATGACCTATGATTGCATCTAATAAATCATTATACAGATTATTTCAAATTATATGAATTTTTATGAAACATAAATTTTGTAATATGTACACCATTTTTTCCTTTCTATTCACAAGAAAATATTTTACTCTCTTCTCAATATAGATGATTTGGTTCTAATCTCAAAATCCAATATATGTCAAAATTAGGGAAACCATAAACCATTCTAACAGAGTGAGAAAATTTCCTTAAACCCATTTTCTCGCTGCGATGGCCGAAGAAGACAGGTCATAGGCGTATGCTTCCTCTGCAACCGAGTAAAACATTCACTTTTCCAGGCAGCCCTCGATAGCAGTGACACGAGACCATTTTTTCACCCTTAAGTAATGAGGAGGGCCCTTCTTTTGGCGGCGTGGGTGACGGCACGCCGAACAGCCAGGGCTTCATCCGCGGCGGAATGACAAGGCAGCTCCCGCACCGTCCCCATCCTCCGACCTCCCTCCAGACCACTTCTTTCCCATTCCTCTCGCTTATTTCCAATATCTCAGGAGGAGGAGATGGAGAGGGGATGATTTTTTCCTGGCCGTCTGTATTAAATTCCACCCCCGTCCATATAATATCGATTGCCCTCGCATGTTATGTATGTCCGAGACGCCATCTTTGCTCAAACACACGCATCCCATTTCGTTTTCTTGCCCTTCGGGTACTTCAGTACATACGAATCCCTCGCCCCTGGGACGCGAGGCACTCCCAGGGTCGGAGAAAAACTCACATATAAAATCATATGCAATCCTCTATATTGATATTTTTTCACCTTCAAGAACTCGGTCATACATTTCGGGCTTCGTACGATCCTTTTATGTGTACTCAACCCTGTTTCGTGGAGAAATAATAACAGGCACCACCACATTGGTATGATTCATGTCATTTAGAAAATTGGTGAAAGATAGCGATAAGCGCAAACCTGTAAATTTTACAGGACTCTTTTTAAGTTAAATATATTAATTGTCAAAGTATTATGAGAGAGAATCAAATAAAAACCTCAAAACATAAATATTTATTATCTGGGGATTTCATGAATACTAAATATTTTCACTTATACAATTTACGTTTGTAGTCTTCTTAGCGTAACATAGGTGTTTTAGTGCTTCGAATGTTCACTGATACCTTTAGAAATACCATATGCTCTAACATTTCATACCGCCACAACACGGTGTATGCCTGACCTGTTCGATGGAAGTTCATGTATCACCGTTCAGGAAATTCTAGTCCAGGCGTCATTCCTAAAATTCGATAGGTGAGTCACCAGTCAGAACTTTTATTTTCCGATGAATTTAGATGTGTTTCACCATTTGAATGATTTGTGTCTGTGGTTCATTTTGAAAGTCACGTCACTCAAGGAGAGGTCATTTTTACACTATTTTTACGTTCTGCCACCATGCTGGCAGCCACTCAAAAAACCATAGATATCTTGGTGGGAAATTAAAATTGGCAATAGAGGTCATTTTTACACTATTTTTACGTTCTGCCACCATGCTGGCAGCCACTCAAAAAACCATAGATATCTTGGTGGGAAATTAAAATTGGCAATAGCAAGATGTTGCAAATTTGTAGCGAGTATTTAAGGCTTTCACTTGACTCGCCCTCGTATATTCTAATATTTCCAAAGCATGAACTTCTTCCGCATAGTTCTATTTTATCAATGTAATGACGGCATTTAAGCGTTTCGGTGAAAGTTTTGATACATATAACATATCACGTACGTAATATCACGACCTTTCGCGCAGAGAAAGGACCTCTAATCATGGAGTCGAGTAGAGATACTGTTTCACTACAATTAAATCTATCATGTTCCCTTTGATATGCGTAATCATTCACTTGCCATCGTTTATTGATATCAACTGGAGTTTGTAGCTCTTGTCATTTACGAATACACGTCATTGAGGTCAAATTGGTTTATCTTAAATAATTGGAGTGGAATAATTGAATGTTCATTGGTTTTCTTTATTTTTAGAGGCAAAATAATTATCTCTATTACGGTTGAGATGAAAAGTTTTTTATTTAATATGTTTATTAATTTCTTTAAATTGTACTTCTTTATCAACAGCATATACAACTTCGAATTTTTTTCAACATGTGATATGTATGCAAAGATAATCCATCATTTTCATAATGATGAATGAACTAACCCTAATCCTAACTCTAGGAATCGGCCAAATTGTTTGAAAGTGACATTTTTTTTAGTTTAACTCAACGGATTAATCAAGTAAATGTGATACTAATGGAATTTCACTTCTTCACTTAGTACAAAAAAATTCTTAGGTGGCATTAAATCATATGTTTCAGAAGCCAATTATTTTGCGGAGTTAATATTGAAAATTATCAATAAGTCTAGTAAATTGTTTTAATTACCGTGATTCAGGTGGATTAGTTCTGAGTCAACGAAGCTTATGGAGATTTTAATGGTTTTTGTCCACAAGCGTTAACCAATCGAATTCCTTCATAAATAAGTTTAAAAAAGGGAGTATTCATGCATATTTCTAGTCTATTAAGACCCTCCATTGTTTTCAATATTAAAAGAAGTAATTTGAAAAACATTTGAAATATTATCGAACGGGTCAATTTATTTCCTATTACTCCAAAAATTATTTCTCTTAATTCCGCTAACATCGTCTGGTGTATCATGAATTGTTATATAATCTTATATTTCTTGTAAAACTGTAATAGTGATTCACATCCATTTTTATATAGACCCAAGTATGTAATACGAAAAATACCACATTTTTACTCTCCCAGCCTCCAGCCCAATTGCGTTCTGGTTTTCGCACTGTGGAAATAATGGTTCTCAAGTCGTGTGTCAAAGGCCAATTGAAAATCCAGTCAGCTTATCAATAGCCCTCCCGATTTTTATATTTCCCTCTCCAAGACCTCTCCTGCTCCATCTGAACAGTGCAAAACACTAAAGCACGACACTCACGTGGGATTTCTGCTCAGAGAATGTCGGCAAGATCACAAGTTAAATCAAGAAAAGGGCACGCTTGGCCTCGCCAGATGCTGCATAGTGGAATGAAACTCCCACCAGTTCGCCGTGAGCTTGGAGGGAGTCAAGGAAACCTTTTAGCTTTTTGTGTGACAAACATTTCGAACATATCTGCCTATCTGTCGAGTTGCACCCCTCACAATGCAGGATGAATCCGAATGTGACGTCTTTCTGAAGAGCGATGCGCCCATCCCGGAGGAAATACGAGGACCAACGGACCCCCTTCTGCGCGACAGTTTTCACTCAGATGAAACGGAAAATGGGTGCACCTAAACACGTAGCGAGAATTTCACTAGCTTTTTTCGTCAAAAAGGCAGGAAATGTGATAAAAATCGTCTTTTTAAGTTGACTTACAGGGTATAAAGATATTCAACTTCGATTCCAGATTCGTCACAATCAGATAGGTAATCCAAGCACAAAATATATAAAAAATAAAAGGCTTAAATAAGCATTGAACTATAGAAATAATCACGTGAATGAATATTCAAAAAATGTTCATAGAGTAAATATTAAAAAAAATAAATAAGATGTTACTTTTTCTTAAGAATCTAAACATGCACAGTTGAATTTTGTTGAATAATGTTTTAAAATTGAGTAAAAACATGGATGGTTAACACAAGAATCATCAATTTGAAATTTTCTCCTTGAATTTTTAATGAGCCTCTCAGGTCGCTAAAAGTTATGTCTTTCACAATGCTATTTTAGAAGTCATAGTGTTGGACCTATATTGTTAATGTACTTAAGAACTCTCACTTGATTAAATATTAAATGTGTAGATTAAAAAAAATGCATTTAAATGTTTTTGATTAGTGGTCAAGACAAATGGAGCATCATAATTATGCCACCCTTTCAGGTAAAGACTAAACGGACTAAGTAATGTTAACGTCCCTATAATTGAATCTATTAAGGAAAAGGTATCATATCATAAACTCATATATTGTATTTCGTGACTTTTGCAGGAAGAACAAAGTTTGGGTAAAGTCAGCACGCATGTATTAGAGTTAATCTGGAATTAGAATTATGAAGATATGGTCATTAAAACGATAATGCAGAATGTTCAACTAATTCTCTTCAATCATATAATCACATAAATACTACGAAATGCTAGACATTGTTTAGTTTTATTTCATGAGAAATACTAGGAATAAACTGTAATAACCAAGCAAAGTACCACATGGCAGAAAGTTCATGAACAACGGGAGAAGATTATTAGGAGATACAATGGGAATTGAAAACTTTAGATCATTATTATCAGACGTAAAAAGCCTTTCCTCTTTCAGATGATTAAAACAAATAATTCTTTAATAGTCAAGGTACGTAATGTTCATTTTATATTTTAAATGTTTTATAGTTTCTTTCTGACATTGAAGAATTTATTTATATCATTTCTCTTTTAATCATATATTTATTTTATTTCTCAATTTAATTTTAATCTAATTCACCCAAAAGCGTATTATGAATAGAGTTTAGTGGGCCTAGACGACATGGTTACACCTTGCCATATCAGATGAAGTATTAGTTATTTACTTATCCTCTCTCCATGGTCATTAGCAATTCAAAATTTTCTCAACGTGGCTTATGAACCTATATAAAGTACGCTTCCGAAACAGGTGGCAAAATCATAAAATAGCTAACGACCGAGCGTATGCATAAATATGAACGCCGTAAGTGATCGTCGCGGGCGGGAAAAGACACAGCTGCTTTCTTGCCATCCTCCGAAATTCCTCCAGCCGTGGGCCATCTTGTTGTGTAGGGGTTAAGGGCTAGGAAATGGTGACATCAAGTAGTAAGAGCACATTAGCACGTTAAAAAAAGGGCCGGTGACAAGTGTAAATGGATCCGTAATTGCCGGGCGAGCACCGCAGCAGACATCGTAAATAAATCGCCAGCAAACGGCACGAATGCAATTAAGCCGATCGGGTGGAATAAAAACTGGAAATGGAAAATAACTTCGACCCTGTGAATTCCTTCGCTTTTCCTACCGGCAATTATCATACACTTTCACGGTTCGCTTCCCAAGAGAATCCTGGATCCTTCGGGATCCGCTTGAAATAGGGTCATTTTAGGGTCCTTTTCTCCTCGTGTCTTCTACTTCAGTGTTTTCGTACGCCCAGGTGAGGCTGAAGTAGTTCCAGCAGAAGATCGTAAATGATTAAGTCAGTGGCAGGTGATAATTTTGGAACTAACGAGACATGTGAACATGAAATAGTTGATGGATGGGAGTCAATTAAAAGAACAACTTTAATGTTAATAACCACTAGAAATAAATTGTAAGCATACAGCTCCTCAGAATATTTGTTCGCATGCAAAGTAAGAAAATAACAAATAAAAATAGTGACGTTAGTGTTAGGAAAAAATTATTCGTTTATCAAGGGTTTCTTAGGAGTAGGGAGGAATGTGCACCCTAGGAAATAACCAACCCTAGAATTAGCCAGGGCTTTGTTGGGTTGCGTATGTTAAACCTGTATGAAACAATCTTCTCACCAACTATAAATGTAATTTTTTTATGTAAGCTATTTAGCGCTACATTGCGAGTTTAAACAACGTTCTGTGGGTTCTTTCGGCAATTTAAACAGTCAGTGCTCTGCACTTTTCACAAAGACCAATTAAATTCTTACTATAATTATATTGGAGGTACGCTCATTAATTTCAGGTGAGTTCGATTTCCATCAGCAAATATTAATTGTCACTGAAGCCATTTCTAATTACGTTCCTTTAATAGGTGCTACCAGAACAATTTACATGTTTCTTGACAGTTCTACAGTATCGTTCACGAAAGACGACTCTTGGCGGAGGTGGAAAATTTATATCATTTGAAAAAGCCAAATAAAAATCTATCTCGTCCGTTAGTCGTACAATTTAAATGCCAATAGTAATTTAAATATATATTTTTCACAGTTGTGAAGTAACACAAAACTATTAAAAAAATCCATGAAATGAAATAGAATACCCTACGAACGTGCTTCTTACATATCAAACTCCCGGTATAAAATTTGACTGCACCTAACTACTCTATTATCGACTTATAGTGCATGTTTTAATGAATTTATTTCCCTCATGTTCCAGTAAATCGTTTTCTCTTTTGTGAAAATCCACAACTATCTCCATAAATGCGTTTCCTTCAAAACAAATTCGTCACTGATGTTGGTACACTTACGGCAGATTAATTACGTGTCAAACAACTAATCATCCCGCGCATACACTTCAAGCTGGCTCCTCAAGAAATAGGTTGGCGAGCATTTCTCTATTGCATCATCAAGTTGGACTAGACAAGATTGAGACAACAGTAAGCTAGGTTAAGAGTAAAGACTCTCGCTGAAGATTTTGCGCATCGTCATTGTTTAAGGTTTGCCTGCTTACGACTCCGTTGCAGAATCCTACGCACCTCCAAACACACGAGGTTCCCCCTCCCCCACACCGAATCCCTCTTGTCTGTTTCGGAGCGCTCCGTGGGTAGTTCGCCTGTGTATGAGTACAAGGTGTCCTCTCAGGACAAGGGTACGCTCCGGATGTCCCCGGCACCCCCCTCCTCCCCACGCCCGCCCACAAGCCAGTCTTTTCACAGCCGGGGGAGGACGCCGCCGGTCGCGGAGGCCCAGGAGGTAACAACAATGGACCCACCGGCTCTTAATGCCCAAGGGCCACAATAATACGATTTCCGACCCCGGGAGCCAATGCCCTTTCCTTTCCACTCGGGTCGCAGGTGGGAAGGGAAGGGGGGTTGCGAGGGGGGGAGGGGCGAACGCGGGGGTCAGCCCGCTTTCCCCTCGGTTATTTCTTTTAGGAGCGGGAAAAGGAAGGGACACCCGGCGTCGGGAGGTCCGACTGAAAACAATTAAGTCTTCCACTGCGTCCTCCCTTGCTTTTCCTTCTCCGAATGAAGAGCGGAGTTACCTTAATTACGAACGCAAGAGTGTAATATTTTTCTATTTCCCTCCTTCAGGCGCTAATCCTTGTCGGTTGAGAGAAAATTTTGAGGTTGGAGTGTTAAGTGGCTGGTGCAGGCATGGATTAACTTGGCATTTATTAGAATACAACGGATGAGTAAATCTATTCATGACTCTTTCATTCTGGATTTTTTTTATTTTTGGATTTTTATGTGCAATAGGCGAGGAACAGGCGGGGCCGGGACGATTCTAGGTTGAATGGAGAGCATGATTAAGGCTTTAAAATATCACCGTTTCCTTTTTAAAGGTTTATTGTAATTAAAAATATATAAGGAGAGACTTTGAGGTTGTTCCATATTGTGCGAATTAAATCCTAAAAATCTCCCTAGCGAGCAGTTTTATAAAAGTAAGAATAATTTTCTCACAGGCCCAAGGCAATTTGTTTCCCATTTGCTCCCGTTTGGGTGGATATTTTAGAGAAGATCCCCTATAGTGGTGATGGATTTATAATTTTATTTTCATTGCAATTGAATAATTCCAAGCCGGACGATATTATGAGAAAAGGGAACGATAAATGCCTACTAATGGGGAACCTGGTTGAAAGCAAATGCTGCGTACATCGACTTTTTTTGTTCGACTACTCTTAATCTAGTAACCAAATAGGTCACATTCCCTCCATATTTACCCACCACCTTTTTTGTTCATTTTTTCCTGCTTCATTGTATCTCAAAAGTGAAAAATACATAAACTCTTCCGTCCTATATCTATATTTCATATAATCTATTTATTTTATGCATTACTGTGCTCTATTCAAGAGATACATTTTGTGAATTGGTTTTTCGTCTCTTCATATGCGATGACTCTCAAAAAACCGTACCAGAATCAAATGCCGCAAAACCAAAAAAATCAGTAATGAAAATTGTAAACTTTTTTTTTTAAATTTTTGATTTACAACGAAAACAATGACGCGATAGAGAGAAAATCTCACGCTGCGAAATCGGAGTAGTGCTGGAAAGTATTAGTATATTATCAAAGAAGAAATCACATTTATATAAGATAACTGCCATTGGTATTGTGATGCTCCGGAAATAAGAGAACACCGAATAAATCCTATACCAAGTGCTAAAGAATCTTAAAGAAATATCGATCTTCACGTGTATTCACTGGAAAGAGTCAGGGTATGGTTACTGAAGATAAGTTCGCCAAGTTATTTTGAAGTGCCTACAAGAGTCATAAAACTACTCTCCCCGTTATAAAGTTAAGGTTGGCTGTTTAAACGATTCGTTCCAGTAAAGAATATGCCATTGGGGAATGAGAAATTTCTTTGGGGATTTTCACATAAATGTAGTGAAAATAGCATGATAAAATACAATTGTCATTGTCTCATACATATTGACCCCTATAGATATATATACTTCATCTCTTCGTGAGGGAAACGACGTCGTAGTTTAACGAATTTTGATTAATATCGTATCGTATCGTAATAATCGTAATAACTGCAGTAAACGAAGTATCTCCTGAGAATCCCCGTATGTAATGCCGCATATGTCTGTGACTGTCCATCTTCCTATTGAAATCCTTTGTACTGACGCTATCTAGAGTGAATTTCACGCCACTTGTGTAAACGATTCCATATTTTTTTCTCGAGAATTCAAAGTTGGAAGTTGGATTCAATACGGAAAGAAGGTAAGACCCACTTCCTCTCCCACGCTTGGAAAAAATCGAGTTATACAAATGAGATTGGTGAGTGGTATTTACTTCCACTTGCTCCTGCGTTATGGTGAGTGTAAGTTCCCATGTTTACCACAATAATATAACTGAGTGACCCTTGAATACATTTTAGATATTACTATTTTTTCTTATCCCTATTCGTCTTATCTTGAGTTTCTAAACGGGAAATATTCAAATAAATAATCCAAAAATACAAAGTAATTTAAATTTTAAAAATTAAATAATTAACCTTCTTCACCGAAGATATATATTTCGACGATAAAATAAGGCTGTGACCCTAATTCTCTCCGGATGTAGTTGATAATGAGACAGAATACTCGTGAAACATAACGATAGAGAAATACTTATTGCGGATTATATTTCAAGATGTAAATTTCCAGAAACTGCGGGAGATGTCGCAACAGTAACTTTTAACGGAATCATACGCTAACATGCATTTCATTGCAACAATTTCAAAATGTATTTTTTAATTCTAAATTCAAATATACCTGTAGATCAGGGTATTGGTCGAAAAAGTAGGAAATCCAACATTGCTCTTCGTAAAATTCCACGTCCTATCAGTCAAAATTTGCCAGAATCTAATAAAAAAACGCTTCTACAATATTAACAAAAAAACTTTGATTCATAAACCTTTGAGTTGTTAAATTGATACAATCGTACCGAATGAACTATCGTGGACGAAATTTCACTCAAATTAATCGTTGAAACGCGAGGCCCCTTAGTCGCGAAAAGAGCAAATAGTACTGTGCGTGGAGAAAGTTAACTTGTAACATTTAAAAATCTGCTTTAACAAACTCCTTGGTAAGTTCTCATAACCAAAGCAAATCCCACATCTCAGCCCTCCTCCCTTGTGTCTTTACGTTATTAAACACAACCCCGTGGCACTCTGCAGGGGGGTGGGACACGACGAATGAAGAGGGACTGCTGCCGTGCGCGAGCATCACGTGCACGGCAGTCGCAGATGCTCCAGCCAGTGGTTGCTGCCAACTGCAGCCCTGGTGCCACTCCCACCGAACTACAGCTGAGTGGGATGTGCCCCGCGGCTGGGGTGTCAAGGGTTGGCACAATAGAAGGGGAGGAGGAGGGGTAGTAAAAAAGAGATTTTTAAGTGCAGGGTCGTGGGAGGGTCGGGACATTTAAATGGGGGAGGCCTTCGGCGGAGGAACGTAGGGGAAGGTTTTGGGGTGGGGAGATATCCCTGGCACAACAATGGAATGGCCTGGAACAGAGAGTGGGGCGGGCCGCGGGAGGTGGCACTCCGGGGGTCGCCACGGTCCCCTGTCCATTGTTGTAAGGGCCCGGGTTGATTTTTGCACTGGCGCTGCGTGGGATGGAGTCGGGAGTGGGTGACTGCATGTGCGTCCTGCGTGTGGCTCCCCCTGCAGATGCGGTGGGATTAGTTCGGGACGGGGCCGCTTGCTGGCGCTGGGGACGGGGAGGTATCCTACCTCCCCTCCCCCGGTCTCTGGCATGCTTTTAATGAGCGAAAGAATAAATATCACCGTCCCATCCACGGAGACACGCATTCGCACACACACGTTGGAGGGAGGGATCTTATTCCATCTTCATTCCGAAAACTCCCATCTTTTCCAACCCCCGCCCCTCCACGCCCCATTCTCATTGTTTTGCTGGGGTGGTCGCCGCCTCGCCGTGCCGGTTCGAGTTTTCGCCGAATCCGCGACGGGTCATGTGTCGGAGGGTGGGTGATGGGGGGAGGGGTGCAGAGAAGAGCTGGAGGAGGAGGGCACGGGGGTCGAGAGGGAGCGGCGACGGAATTAATTGCGTAAATGCACTCGGCGTGACTTTAAACCGAGGGTGGTTTTCATCTCGGCCGACAGAGGGCAAGCGGCACCACCGCACACCGCGCTGCCATCGGCGAAGCGCGGGGGAGGACGTAGTCGGCGAAAGATAAATGAAAAAATTACCTTTTTGTTTCCATTTCCCTTTGGTTCAGAGGTGGATTTGGGTCATTCGTACCGGTTGGCACAATGGATTTGGTACTTGAGACCCATCTCTGTAAAATGCTGGCAACGGTGTGCAACTTCTTTTTTGTGGTTGAAATAACGGTTTCACATTTTTCTGTTGAGTTGCTTTTCAAAAATATCGTAATAAGAAATCCTTAAAAGCATCTCAATTGCTATATTTAATTCAATATTAAAATATAATGTAGTCTCGCATTCCATTTTAGGTGCAGTTCAATTATTTTTATTTCCGCGATTATTTTTATGCATTCGCGTTGCTTCCAGAAATTTCGAAAAGTTGGTTCATTAGCTGCGGTCAAGTTCTACATGTTGCTGGTGTGCGATAAGCCAAATGCGTAAGAAATAATTTATTGTCTAATGCCATTAGATGAAAAATAATAGGTATAATTGTTAATAATAATCGGGAAAACTGCGTTTGTATACATAAATATACATGTTGCAATTTATCTGTCTAAGACGTCTTTTTTCTCTACAAAATTCATTGATTTTGTTTAGAAAGAAGTGGAGAGAAAGCCCATAGTGTCTTTAATTGAAGACCTTTGTCTTTAAGACCGAAATCAAAGAAGTTGTATAGTAAATAATTGTGAAGGAAGGGCTGTAGGAGGAGAAGTAGGTAATCGAAAATGTCGGTGTGAGGAGCTGTGATTAATTGAAAGGATATTTGGGAACAGGACAGTTTAAAGAGTTACCACAAACCAAGCCTCGGATTGATAACCAGGGATGGTCGCTTTGTTTTACATCTCTGTAAAAATCTACTCTCACAGCCACAAAATCCAATTTTAATTCTTCATCTTCCTCGCTGATCTAAATCGGTGAGTTTGATAAAAACTTGAATCAAATTTTTCAGTCTCGTAAATCGGTTTTTTTCTAGTTTTTCAGAATTTGTCTTACTCACTTTTTGTCACTCCTTAAATCTGTTATCAATTGTCACCCTTTCGCTTTTGGTCTTTGTATCCATTTTTTTATAGTGACTTTTACATTCACACGCCCATATCAGTGTCCTCCAATTTTCTCACTTTATGTTCATGGTGAGGGGAAAAGAGAGAGAGAAAATAAAACTTTGCACTTCCACACACTTAGTGAAGTGACACTTCCAATCGAACTGTGTGGAAGTGCAAAGTTTTATTTTCTCTCTCTTTACCCTTACCATGAGGGAATTCCACAAATTTAAGCCTGAAACTGTTAGCTTTTTGTTCATTGAATGATTGGGTTGGGTACCACACACCGAAACCATCAATATCTAAGCTTTCTAACCTCTCCTTCTTAACTCTCTAGCCTTTCGTTGGTGTCTTTGCAAAGAACATTCTTTCAAATACTGATATTAATAGATGCTTACTTTTAATGTCCCTAATAATATTGATTTTGTATTCCAAATTACTGCCTAAGTATCTATTTTGATCTCCATTACGTGTATATGCATTCTACCTTTAATATACTATTAATTATGTATATCTTTAAACATCGATATATCATTTGCTCAGTATATGCTATGAATATCATGGGTGACGGCTAGAAATCATATTTTGTATTTGGCTAATTATCACTGCCAATCTTCATCAGCTAGATTTCAGAAACGGGTACACCTATACCAACAGCCGAATCATATTATACATACATACTCTTCCTTTGTATGATCCTCATTTCTTGGATATTATATTTATTATTCTAGTGAAACGACTTGGAGAAAAATTCTTCTGACTCTTGGAGAAAAAATTCATAGACTTTATTTTAATTGCCTTTCCTGTCCTAATAAGTGTTGTGGCATCATTCGTTCCTCCTACTCACGCAAAAAATTGTATTTGCGCCCAAACAGCCATTTTCCAGCTTTATTTCATGTATTTTACTGTTACATTTTGTGAGAGGCAATTTAGTGTCATTTATTGAACATAGTGAAAAGATTCTGCTGCGCTTTTCCGGGGAACGAATTAAAGTTGAGGAAGTCTTCTGAATTTTAAGTCGAGAAGTTTCCTGAATAGGTAGGGTGCATGTTCAGCATAAAATTTTTAAGCCTCCCTCAAAGCTTCAGTTGAGATTGCTCCTTCATATACGTATATGCTACGATAAACTTGGTTTCTACTCCCTTGAGTGTCGATTATTATGTGATTTAAAATATTTCTAGTGCTTAGTTCCTCTTACTTTTTCATTACTATCCTATCCGTCTCGATGTTAACTCATGAAATATCAATAGGCTTGAAATATTCAAAACTTCATAAGTGGGAATGCTTATATAACTTAATTTTCTGGATAAATTGGAGCCCTTATAGGTTGTGTGCAATTTCAGGGTTTGCTTTCTTTTACCTTTTATCTCACGTGGCAAATTTTCCTTGCGCAACGCGTATCGAGATTTTCCTATCGTATTGATTATCCAAGATTATTTTCTACGTGAACTTGAATGAGAATACGATTTTGCATTTATACATATTCTCTTATATTTTCAATAAATAAACCAAAGCTCCAATATTCCTTAAGTTTGCTGCCTGTTCCTGTGGATCGATATTGGCCGAATTAATTATATTTAATACATTTATGTTTACCTCCACAGCTACTGATATATAGGAACAGAAATTGGAGAGCAAATAAAGTGAAGATTCGAGGAAGTGGTTGCGCTGACATATGACGTGATGAGACATTTGCCTGTTTTGAAAATTCATTTCAAATAGATTTCATCTAATTATTTTAATGCGATCTAGGTTTAAATAAAAATTAATTATGTATACTATTCCCATTTATGGTAAATTTAATTTGATTTTATTCGTGAAATCTTGTGATCTATGGCGGTATAAATGGTGCAAGACGAATTTCACATTTTTATTGGTAATCGAAGTACATATGTATCTTTTTACTTGAATATGTGAGGTTCAGCGATGAAATTGAGTCTCTATTTTGACTAATTTATAAATAAATTATTAAACCTTCAATTATATATCCAGGCATGTGACATCAAAAATCCAGAGTGAAATTTATGGCTTTAACTTGAAAAATGGTATCCCAATACTTTTCATACGGTTGTTTATAGGAACAATCATAATGTTGAGTCCGTGTATGACAAAAATGGAAAAAACATTTTTTGCACTTATTATTTAATGTAATAAACCACAATTTTCAAAATATGTGATTTGTTGTATATCTCAAATGATGTAAGAGATAAAGATATATATTGAAAGCTGGAAAGAAAATGTCAGCAACTTTAATAAATTAAACCATTTAGATTTTCAACTGAAATGTATACACTAACATGAAGAAGTTAGCAATAATTGAAATGTTTATAATGCATTTTTCTTTTATATTATGAATTCAATGGATACATATTATACGCCACTGTGGGCATAGGTTTGCGTGGATGTGTTGATTTTGCATGTGGTTTTCCTCCCTTTTATAGGTGGGGACCTAACACCCCCCACCACACGCCCTTGCGGCAGCTTGCGGGGTATTATGTTGATAGATTTTAGCAAATGTATTTTCTTATCTCTTTAATTTATGACATTTATTTACCTCCATATCAGGTATTTTCTTTTAAAACCTAATACGTTCTATCCACTCATATGTATTTAATCACTACACATATTTTTTCTTTAATAATGTGACCACCTAACTTTGATACTTCGACCCTTCACCTGCAACGTTTCCATAATACCTGTTATTCTTCCATCTCTCTTAGGAGCAACCTATGCATACACTTCCTTCTGCCATTTGTTGTTTGATCTCTTCCCTGTCTTCAGTATTTTTCTAATATCCAGAACAAGTTTTTGATGTTTTGAGTTCCTCTCCGCTTTCTCATGCTGCTGTTGTTATAGATCGTTCATGCATTTGCCATGATCATGGAGCCATGTCACAATGATGTGTACCCTTTTTGTTCTGCAAGTTTAAACCAAAACTGTTGTTGATCATGCAGCCTATGTAACGTTGCGAATCATCATATCTCCCAAGAGCAATCAACCAAATTGTGTGCTGCCATTAGTGCGTGTAGAACTCATCTCTCAACAAACCTTACGGCGTTTAAAATTCACACATTAAGAGGGGTGGACTGCATCAAATCACAGCAATTTGATTATTGAAGCGATTTTGCAGAGAAACCACTCGTATTTAATCTTGGAAACTTCCAGTCAGTATTCGAACCTGTTCATTAGGTCACCACGCCATCAAATATAAATAAATTTTAATGACTTAAATAAAAATCTGTTCTAAAGTATGAATTTCATAAAAATGCTAATCGACATGTAAGTATTTTAACGTGATGCTCAAAATTGAGTGAATAAACTTGAAAATAAACGGCATGCATAGACAAATCTATTACGCATTGTGTTTGTAAAAGCAAAATAGTTTGGAAATTTGGAAAGCAAAATAGCGGCCATCGTGGCAACGAAACTGGGACGTAAAAATAGCCCACAGGCGATGATTCAGCAACCCCTTGAAATAAATTGGTTAACCGCTTGTTTTGTTGCTCCTAAAATTTCATTCAATTCGAGCAGGGGCATTCTTATTTGGCGGAGGCCGCTATTTAAGCGCTGCTTTCGTTAGAACACGTCGTCACCTCGTTTGAGCTCCGCTTCGCTTGGTGCTTTCCTTGAATTCGAAATTGTGTTTTGCCCAAACTCATTGCACGCCTGTGGAAAAGCCCTTAATCCTCATCGGATAGCCAAAAAATAAATATACAATACGTGCCTTCATTTGCTATCAATCTTTTGCGACCTGGGAAACCTGGCAGTGTACCTCGGATGTGTGACGATATATCGACATCACGATAGTTAAATTTAAATATCGAAAAAAATAAGTAGCACATATTTGAAGGAACTTTTTTTTGGCGTTGATAAATATGTTTGACGTTGCAAAGAAGGTATGGTAGATGTTAACTACGGAGAGAACTGGCGGTGAACGATATAGTGATTATGAACGTCATTAAGAATATTATCTGGTACACTTTTATTAATTTTATATTTTACTGCTTGTCGAATATTGCAAAGTCAAATATGCGCACAATACCCCCTTTATCCATAATATTCCGATTTTTCCATAGATATTACCCTGCCGATTTTGGTTTTCACCTTGCAATAAAAATACTCCTGTGCATATCTTTAATTTTATACAGAAACTCTAAAGGTTTTTTTCAAAAAGGATTGGTCGATATGTGTAGGAAATGGAATTCGCTTCGATTTTAGGCTAAAGAGCGGTCGCTTTGACTGAAGCACACGAATTCAAAGAAATATCTCGTAAATCGGTCCCACTCCTTGACGCCCAACCGAGACTTCCATCACTCATATTCGGAGGGAATCTGCGTCCCTGAAATTACATTCATCGTGTCCCTGAAATGAATGAGTCCGAGCTCACCTCGACTTCCACATGGTACGGAAACTAGTCATTCCCCGCGGAATGAGTTAATGTTATAATCGATTTAGATTCATAGGAGGAAAATTGTATTCTATCACATGAAACCGACCTTCGTGACCATGGTGCAACATCAAGATTTTATGCGAAGATATTTACTTATTACACTTCCAGTCGAATTGGGTCAAATAGGGAAAGGGTAAACCTAATGACTAGCAGGGGATCAGGATGGTCCAGGAACTAACACACGTGTCCTAGAGTTCCCGGGTTTGTATTTGGGATGCGGCAAACCTTTTTCAATCTTATCCGGATCCCTATTTGAGGTGCTTTTTGGAGAGTACACCGTCCGTGTAGTGGAACATTAAACTGCGGAACCATTGGCGCTGATCGCTAAGAAGTGACTAATGCCGACGCCGGGTTTCCCGCTACCCTTCCTCGGTTCCCATCCATTCCTTATGGCACAAAGGACCTCAGCCGTCCGTTGCCTCCCCGAATAACTACTACCACGAGTACTGTAATGTCAAGTCAGCGATACAGAAACTGGCCTTATTTCCGGGCGGAAACAACATCTTAAAAGATGACTCCTTCTGCAATGTTCAACCATTCTCATGCCTCTATTTACAAATCTTATAATCGTAGTTTGGTTTCGTACTTCGCTTTAGCTCATTTTCCGGCATCCAGTGCGCATGTGTATTTGCCCATGTGTATGGGCAGATGCATCCGATGCAATTTTTTTCTTGTTCACGGGAGTATACGTAGGTAATGAAGTGTAAATGGATCAATGCGGAGTATAAACCAAAATACTTGTTCCGAAGCAATTGTTTGAACAAAGCGTGACCTTTCTCCTGATTGGAAAGAAGTTACATTTAGCAAGTAATTAAACAAACTTGGTAATATTCCTCGATGTTTGCAAATAACAACCTCTTTCGTTGACCTCACATCTGCCGCAAGGTATGATTAATAATGCGGGAGACGCAGCAAGACCGTGAAGAAGTGGGAGTTAAAAAATCCTGGTTTGGGAGGTGAAGAAGTAAGAGTAGGAATGGGACCGAATTTATCTTTGACGTAGCTTCAATTAGTGTTGACAAGAAAACAGTGGCGCATTCAAATGTCAGTCAGAAGTTTGAATAGGCAATCAAAATAGTCAATAGAATAACTCATACTGAAAACGTAATCAATTAATTTAATTTCAGCATATTTGAATGGAAAAGGTTTTTAACCTGATCTTAAAATATATATACTATAGTATTCAAAAACAAACACGTAACATTAAAAATTGGTTACATTAACAAATAAATGTAACAACTATTACCATCGGGATAATAGAGAAAATTTGTTCATGTATGCAAATTAGTTATTTTTCTTTCTGTGAATTACTCACGTAATTAATTCCTTTTTTTCTAAGAAAATATTTCAATGTCACATGTTACTTCTTCAGAACCATGTGTACGCTGTAGATTACAAAAACACTCAAGAATGAAGTCCAAGGAACTGCGGGGGATGTAATTTTTCACAGAGTCATCCGCTAAACGTGCATTACATCCCGGACAAGGAAATTATTTTTACACTTTGGAATTATTGTACTTAAAATTATTTATAAAAGGTATAAACATGATCCAAATATATAATTCGAGGCTTGATGTTATACAGATAGGTAGAGGATAAAGGAGCAAGGGAAGGGATGCTAAAAGAGCAACCTTAGTCCAAACTGCGAGTAAAATATCCTCAGTATTTATAATATAAAATACCATAAACACAGTAATCAACCCGAAGGTCCATTTGGTAGGTGATGGTAGAGTTCACCCAGGACTAAGCTCTACGGCGTGTGAAATTCACACATCTGGGTAGGGGGGCTAGTTCCTTTCCCTGTGCCGGTTATGGTTTTCCAGGAAGATCTATATAACATTTAGTATATATAGTTATATTGATAGTGTATATAACATTTATATAGTTAGTTGTGTCAGAAGTTAATGCAGTTTTAAGCAAAAAAGACCTTCATAGAGAAAGATATTGATATAAATTTCCATACTTTTGTTGATGTAAGTTTATGAAAATTTCATGGAACCAGTTTATAAAATTAAGTCCCGGG
Organism: Hetaerina titia; assembly: GCA_037158775.1. Classification (NCBI taxonomy): domain Eukaryota; kingdom Metazoa; phylum Arthropoda; class Insecta; order Odonata; family Calopterygidae; genus Hetaerina; species Hetaerina titia. Next base: position 84,137,799 of record CM073778.1, read on the forward strand.
AACAGAGTCTGGACATTGATAGCCTTTCAACGGGAATGATTATTCAATAGGCAAACTGACAGGCAATAAAATTTTAATATAGTTTATAGGAAATAGTGAACAGAAATTCTGCGTTGGATTACTGTAGAATTAGTGAATGCTTTGGAAACACACCTTAATTATTACTTGAAATATCTTCATTTCATTTTTCTTGCTCCGTCTATTGATGAAAGTATCGAAATATTGACTGTTTAATGAAAATATTATAAATTATGAAAATGCTTTAGCTAGAACCTCCTAGCAAAAAAAAGTCACGAAGGGCGCTGACATAATGCGTGAAATCAGCTCATTACCTATGGGAATCAGACTAAAATATGTGTCGCCCATATTCTCAAATTAGTATTCAGAAATGCACGTTTACACAAAACCTAATACCTAATTTCTATCTTAAAATATTTTCAGGTAATTAAATTAGCTCGTTGTGCTCGGAAATTACATCATTTTTTTCCTCTTTTACTCGGCCTTTTCGCTTAACCCCTCTTAATCTTTCCATTCGATCGTAAATTGCACGCTATTCCCGACGCAAACCCATACCCCTAACAATTGCGATGGATATCGCTTACCTCACTCACTTCCTGAGTACTTCCACGCCGGTGAAGGGAACCAAGGAGCACAACAACTAGTCGTTGTCGACGAGCACACCTTAAAAGCCTTGCGTGAAAATGATTAATGGCGCTGTCACTAATACCCCCTCCTTCCTAATGGTCTGCTATCCTCTTTGACCAGAGAAATCGGCAGACAACGAGACCCCTGACGGCTGCCAAATGCCCAATAAACGGATCGCGGCCGCAATTGCATTCTTTACTCATCGAGTTGAATAAGTGTCGCAGTTGGTGTGACCGTTTCCCATAAAGGTTTTCAGATATCAAATACAATCAGTGACTGTAATATTTTCCTTCTTCTCATGTTTCTTTTTCAACTCCTATTTATTCGTAGTTTTTTAATGAAAAAAGTTTATTCTGTCACAAAAAATACAAAAGGAAGTGTTGTTTATATTTCCACGTATAAATAAATGTCGGAAAAACCAATTCTCTAAGGCACAGAGTCTCAGTGTCGTAGCAAAATTTATTATTGTTGCTATAAAAATAAAACTTTTATATTCACCCTGAAATGACCATTGGGCTTCTTCTCTTTCCCTCCTCTTTTTAGGGTTAGTAAAACAAACGAATCTCGTGCTACCTCGATCCAAAAACCTTCGATGCACAAAATCAAAGAGATGGCAGTGCCCATGTCACTCGGTTGAATGGATAGGAACTGATGCATCGTAGAAGTTCTATTTCTCTCGTTCGTAGATTAGCCTTTGCATTAATTTAAATCGCCGTCAAATTTTCTACATTTGCAGTTGTTCCCAGAGGTCTTGCATTCGGAATGGTTTGCAGTAAAATACGCGCGGACAGGGAAAACATATGCCATGGAAACGTACATGTATAACCTCGAATTAAATTTTTGCAATACATGGTGACATTTGAAAGTTAGTTTAGACAGTTAGTGCTCCCCTTTATGTGAAACTGTAACATATGTATTAGACCAACTTTAATGTTAAACTGTATTATATGATATGTATGGAGGAAGGAGCAGTATTTATCGTGGCTATAGTGGCAGTGGTTTTGAGTATTATTTTCTATGATCATATGTTTGGGAACTCTTGGTTACGTATCTATGGTAACGCAAATATTTCTTCGAGCACATTTTGCAGTATCCATTAGGGTGCATGATCGTTTCAACGTCGGCGAGATGGATTAATAGAATTTTGTCCACTCTAGTAAATGTGAGTATGTTGGTTTCTTTTCCTTTCTATTCACTATTTTCACAAGAGTACCATTAAATCACTTCATTCTCTCGTAAATAATTAATTTTGGGATTGACTTGTGAATTTTCACAGATACCTATAATATATCTTAATTTATCATTAGTAAATGAAATTTAGTTTACAACGTCTTTAACACAGATATGGTTCCTCCTGTGTCATTTTAGAATGAATATTTTTGTAATACATACTGATAACCAATGATATAAAGTCAGTCAGGATAGATAGAGGTAAAATAGCATTGTCCGTAGTCTACGGATCGCTGCTATACAGAACCCCAGAGCCTGAGGGTCGTGTCACAAATTCATGATGCCACTTTCCATGAAGCTGTGATATTTGATAAAATTTTGTATTAAACTTGAAAAATCAGGTTTGGAGGCCATGACTATGGTTGAAGATGCTCATATAGATGAAGACAAGTCCCAAGTGGTAGTTTTCTGTTTGCACAGGATGTTCTAGGAGGGTAACGAGAAAGTTGACGATGAGGAATGTCCATGAAATCCATCAACAACACAGTGTAATGAAAATGTGCAAAAAATAAGACGCATGTTCAATTCTGATTGACCCTCAAGTGTCAGGATGTTAGCAGATGATTGCAAAATTGAGAAAACCACAGTAAATTGCATTATTACGGAACATTTAGTCATGAGAAAGTTGTGCCAAGACGATCGGAAGACTGTTTGTGTGACAATCTTTATTTGCACCTATTCGGCCACTGTGGATAAGCCCCGAATGTTTTAGAATATGCATGTTCGGTAACTAGACTTGGTCCTTTGAATATAACCCAAGTAAAACCCCTTGGATTTCCATTTTGGACCACTGGATTATATCAAAGAGGGCGTGACGAGGTGCCTGAACGAGAATCCCGACGACGTCTTCCAGAATGCTTCGGTGTGTTGATAGAGAAGGGTCCTATTTTGAAGAGTATTAGCATTTTCTACTATGATCTGCAATAAAGTTTTCCCCCTATTTATTCTACTTATTTTTTGCGACACACCATAGTAATGGTTTAATAATTGATAATGAAAGGAAGCGAAAGAATGAAAATCTGCTAAAACTTTCCTGAAACTCAGCTTAACTAATCATTATACTATTTAATTTATGTCCTAGGAGATTCAACTTGTATTTCATATCTCTATCAACGAAAACACTCCAAGCCCAAATGTCCGAAGGCACTGGGGAGAAAAAGTAAAGGTTTTGGGATGACTGAATATTTCCATTTCATTTGATGCTTGAAGAACGTTTAAATGATAAATTATCTAAAATAATGCTATCAACTGGTTTAATGTATTGTGAGAGTAGGGGTTACCTCGTAATAAGACTAGGGAGATAAGAAATTTACTCACCATAGTTGTGAAGGAAGGAAGAGGAAGTTACTATCTCCATGTCTCCTCCCAGGACGATGGTAGAAGTTAAAAGAGGCAAATCATTTGAACTGGGATCCTCCGTTTAGACCGCCGAACGCTTTGCTCGCGCACCAACCACTCGAAACCTTCGAAAGTAAAATATATACATGTAAATGATGGAATTTCACAGCTTTCACAACAGTGTTCGCAAACGCCACATGCATTCCAAGACGTAGAATCTCCTATCTTTCTACCGCCGGCAGGTTAGACAAGAATACCTGGCATTGTATCAATCGGTTATCGTTCGTTATTCCTGGCCCCTATGTTTTTGCCCTCTCGAACGAATCCTTGTGAGTTTTTCATTGTGCCGATTTGGCACATGATGACGCCACAAAGATGGTCAGCTTCGTTTCGCACAAGCCGGGTCTGCAGAATTTGATCCCACTCCCACTTATCTTTTTTTGTGGGAAAAGAACCAAGTGAGTAATGATGAACTGGAAAATCAAGGGAAATAAAAATGACACCTTTTTCCGACGAAAAGCACCCTTGTTGTCATGAGACGAAACTACACTAGTCGGAGGACAAGAAAGATGCCATTAATCACGGGGTCTCGACGCCAGTCCGGCGACCGGAGCGGGAATGGACGAGGGGGAAGAGGTGGGGCCGCATTTGCCCCGGCCCGGTTTTCTCTCCCTCCCTCCCAGGAGCCCTTGTCGGAGGCGCTGATTAGGGAGCGTAGTCCGAAAACGATCTACCCCTTCACGAGTTTGCCAATCGCCAATTTCCCTCCCTCTCTCTCTCCTCCTCGTTCGCATCGTCTTTCATCGCTCCAACTTTTCTCTCTTGCCTCGGCTTCCTAACTTGTGCTTTGTGTCTATGTCCTAAATTTTGATATAGACTTCGGAATGGAATTCCTAATTTCGCACGGCCTAAAGAAGCATATCCGCCGATCTGTTAATTATAATTCCGAGAAACAACATCTTGTCGTAAATTGGCATGAAATGAAAACTTCTTTTCCAACTATAGCATTTTAAATTAGTAGTATTGGTGTCCGTTTTTTTAAATTGGTGTATTTCATTTTCTTCATTTCATTTGGTTTGCTCTTAGCTAAATGAAATCATCTCAAACGTACATCTTCAATATTACCTTTACATAGCGAGCGATTTTTCACATAGGGTGGGAACTTTTCAAGAAATAATGAACCGCTATTAGTTACATGTTTCGGCAATGAACTGCATAACTGCCCTTCGAATGAACTGCATAATGACTTGCAAAGATAACTTCGAATAACTTACGTAGATCATTAAAATCGAGGACAGTACCGGTAAAAACAAGATTAAAATTTCAATTAATGCCGTGAGATACACTCCTGCTCGTATTTCATGAACAGTTTTGCACTTCAGGGGAGATTTTATTTGAAACTTTACATAAAAAAAAATATATATATATATATACGAGGGTCATCCGGAAAGTAGTACCCGTTCGTGAAATAAAGACACAAAAGTAAATATTAACAAACGTAAAAAATTTTATTTGAAAGAGGATACTTTAAACTACTTCTCAACATAATCTCCAAGCAAATTAAGGCATTTGTCATAACGTGTGACAAGTTTCTGTATTCCCGCTGCATAGTCCTTCGCCGCCAGCTCATTGAGATACAGGGTCACTCCTTTAAGTTCTTCATCGCTGTCAAATCTTTTTCCTGCCAAAAAGTCTTTAAGCTTTGTAAAGAGATGAAAATCTGAAGGGGCCAAGTCCGGGCTATACGGTGGATGGTCGAAAGTTTCCCATTTGAATTGCTGCAAAAGTGTTTGTGTTATCCCAGCTGCATGAGGCCTGGCATTGTCATGAACGAGAATGACACCAGTAGACAATAGACCTCGCCGCCGATTTTGTATTGCCCGCCGTAATTTCTTTAATGTTTCACAATACGCATTGGCATTAATAGTGTCTCCATGGGCCATAAAATCAATAAGCAATACACCTCGTCGATCCCAGAAAATGGTTGCCATGAGTTTCCTGGTGGACAGAACTGTCTTGAATTTTTTTGGTTTGTTTGGTGAATGAGCATGATGCCACTCCATTGACTGTCGTTTACTCTCAGGTGATGCATAACAAACCCATGTTTCGTCACCAGTAATTATGCGAGTCAAGAAAGAGTCTCCTTCATCAGAATAACGTCCCAAAAACGTCAGTGCTGCAGCCATACGCTTGGTTTTGTGCTCATCTGTAAGCATGCGAGGGACCCATCTTGCACAAATTTTTGCATAATGCAGATGGTGTTTAACAATTTCATGAACAATTGTTCGAGAAACATTGGGAAAATGCTCACAGATGTCATCAATTGTGACGCGCCGATCGTTCCTCACGAATTCGTCAACTGAGCTCACCAGTTGGTCTGTAATGACAGACGGTCTCCCCGAACGCTCATCGTCGTGTGTGTTCCCCCTCCCCATGTTGAAGTTGCGACACCACCGCCGAACAGACGACTCGTCCATTACATTGTCTCCATACACCTCCTTTAATTGGCGATGAATATCACATGGGCGAACGTTTCTTGCATTGAGGAATTTAATCACTGCCCTTACTTCACAACTGGCGGCGTTCTCAATTTTTTTAAACATTGTAAACAATCACAGAAACAACACAGGCAATGCTAGCGTCACGCAACTTGGCTCAGAGAAGGCAGACAAGCCACTGAAGCTATCTGACCTCGTCCAGCGGCTACTCGCGTCGTCAGCACTTCATGCGGCACGAACGGGTACTACTTTCCGGATGACCCTCGTATATTGTTTTTTTTTCAAGGAATATCTCTTAGATATGAATAATATTTTAAACAGAGTAGCGAGAAAGCGCAAGCGAACAAAAATACAGAAAAGCACATTCAAATGATACACACACGTATTGTATCCAAAAAATCCCAATCCAATATATATATATATATATATATATATATTATTTAAGTACGCATGTACGTACGTATATATATGCCACCATAAACACAGTAATCAACCCCATGGTTTATTTTGTGGAAAATTGCCAATTTTAATTAACGTTTCAATTATTTTCAGTTTTCGTAGTGTTAGATACTCGTTGTCTCTTTCACCCTGGACATATTAGCGAGTTTTTATTATAAGTACAGTTTAATTATGTCAATTCTTCCAATTGCGTGATGTACCATTAACATCATCGTGCATTTTGGGTGACTGATAATTATTTGAAAAATCTAGCGCCAATTCTTCACCTATCTTTAATATATCTGGCGGCGGACCTAGGCGGATCTATTAATAGGCTCACTGCCTGGTCGTTAAAAAATATTATTAGATAGCCGTATTATTTTCTCTTCATAGGTGTGTTGAAAAGTAACATAGGGGATGAACTAACTAATTTAGCCACGCCATTTACAAGGATGCCAACTCTTACGTTTACTGTTTTTGCAATCACTTAATATTGATTGGAATTCATATTTTTTTCTTCTTCTGGCAAATTGGAAATTGTATTTTCCTGAATAGTGTTTTAATAGCGGTCCTGATGACCTGAAAAGCAAACTTTAATCGGCCACTGTTTGTTTACACCATAGTGAGAAAATTTTTAAGGCTCTAAATAGGTTCGTTTTTCGATTAACGCAATGGTGATTGCCAGAGTCGATTGTCTTAACCCGAAATTTTGTGTCCGCAGAAGGAAAGATCCGAACCTCTAACGTCTCCTTTAGAATTTGCTGTCTCGGCTGTTGCCAATCCTATTCCTGTAATGCAGATGGATTGGTGGATTCAGCGAAGATTATTTTTCGACGTATACGTATTCATCTGGGGTAGCAGTAAGAGGTGGTGTGTGGCACGTCCGTAGGTCCCCTCGCCTTCAATCAAAAGTCATCATCTCCCGGGGCATTCCCCGTCTTGGCCCTTTGAACGCGGATAAGGTTCGCATCTTAGCGCATGGGGGAGCTCATATTCGAGGGACATTCCCGTCATTTGGCGGATGAAAGGCAAAAGGAGTTCCATCTCCCGAGGAGTTCGACGTGAAGACATGGATCCGAAATGAAGGTTTTCCATTTGTCGCTCAAAGGGAATCCCTCGCTCCGAGATTACTCCTGACCCATATTTCCCATAAAGTGACGCCTCGCGATACTTTGTTTAACGCGGCGATGATCTTGGATCGTCGCCTTGGGGCTCTACTCCCCTGGACTCGAAAATTAAAACCCTTTCGGTGGCAAGAGTGCATGTGAGATCACTGAATCCCAAGCGACACGTGCCATTCGATGGAGAATGATTTCACTTAATATTTTTGACGATCACCGCAGCCGTTTTGTCGATAATGCTTAAACATGAAATGATATCTCAATACATTCTACATCTATGTGCTCATGAAAACGCACTTAACTTCATAATATGTTATTTAATAAATTTAATTATAATTCAAAAATAAAAACGACGAACAATAATTGATTACTTTCTCATGACCTATCTCCTTCTTTCGTATTTTCATCTTATGAAATCTCACTTTGCTCTTTCCATTCAATTAATTTTCCTATCTCTTGTCATAGGGTACTATACTGAGTCACAACATGTCTGCGCGAGTGATCCGGAGTAACCAGAGCCTTGTGCTTCAGAAGGTGACACGGGCGAGCGCGGGACAGTACGCTTGCGCGGCGGTGAATCCGGAGGGTGAAGGCGTCAGCAACGAGTTGGACTTCAGAGTCAAGTGTGAGTTTTCTTACTCTTTATCCACTGTGTTTGGATAAGCAAAAATACATCATACCTTGACTAAAATATTGACTGTTGTACTCATTCAAAGAACCTATGCAGAACAGGAATCACACGAGAGTAAATCCAAGTGATTGCCGTCAAATATATTTTCGTATTAATCAGTAAAAAATTATATTTCTTCATTTTGAATAAAAAATATAGAGAAAATCTAAAAATTGCGGTCCGCTACTTTAAAAGAGTGATGCTTGTGCACAGTATATGTTTACAAAAGTCTGTTATTTATTTTTTCAACGGGAATAACCCTTATACAAAAAGAAAGACAAAAAACATTTATTGGTTCCACAATTATTTAAAAAAAACGTTTAAAAACGGATACAAATAACATGAAGTTAAATATTTATTGAGAATTTTTATTATAATTAAAAAAAGAAGAATTCTTATTTTTAATACATGAAAGACATTTTCAGATGATATACATGCACGCAAAATTACCTAAATAGCTTAATTAATGTAAAAAAATATCAATTTGAAATAAGATTCAAATTAAGAAGTGGAAACAGAATATTAGAAATATAGTATTTGCTACAAGCCAAAAGATGACATAAAATGATAAATGTTAGGAGTAGTTATTAACTAGAACTTGTGGCATCGATTAAGAAAATTTTCCCAATGGCCATAGGGAACAAATAATTGAGAAGTACAAATATCCACATAGCAATAATTAGCAATCTAAAATTCTTCATATATTTTTACTAATAGTTTTCTAAGGGATCCTGGTGAGATAGAAAGTAGGTCAATATTATCACAACTGTTGGCATCTCTCATAATCTGGCTTATAGGTGAGTGTTAAGTGCAGTTTTGTGCATGAAATCTAATATCCAAAATTGGATCTTACCTTGTGTTATGTGGAGGTACTCGGAAAGATATTGCCCTTATTATTATGGGGAAGATAGTATAATTGTTTATATTTCATCCGTTTACTCGTTATTATAAAGCTAAAGAGTGATTTCAAGGTATCATGACATGAGTAAAAAAGTTTCTAGGTTAAATTATTTAAGATAATGAAACGTATGTTGCTAGATACACAAGAGTAAACTAAGAGACTATGAGACAACGAATCACCGTGCAATACCGTTTAGGAGATTACTTTTCGGGTTTGATTTCTGGACCTCTGAGTAACTAAAAAGCCATAAAATAATCTCGTAGGATCATCAAAAAACCACAAAAAATGCCTTCACATTTTAAAAATTTTCGGTGGTGTCTTTGAGGTTTTTCACCGGAAGAAAGAAAACAGAGCAATAGGTGATGAATCGGAAGAGAGTATAGGTTAGAGAAAAGGGAATGGAGAAGGTGACCCCCAAGAGTATGTGTGTGTATACACACACACACACACAGATATATATATATATATATATATATACACACATATATATCATCACCATCACCAGTGTGATAATGGTATGTATGCATTACATATATATATATATATATATATATATATATATATATATATATATATCGATGATGCGGAAGTACTCACGAGAGCAATATAACTTTTGGACGGCACAATAGAACACAGAATAAAACAGATAACACGTAAAAGGACACACACTATAGATGATTTAAGCTATCGGCCTACTCCGAGGCCTTCTTCAGGTCAGACTGACTTGAGATATATATATATATATATATATATATATATATATATATATATAAAACTAATGCGTGTATTGCAGAAATTAGGAATGGATTGGAGGGACAGGAGACTGATCCGTAACCTGTACAGGTCTCAGACTGCTCAGGTGCGAGTGCGGACCGGAGAGTCCGGATGGGCAGTGTTAGGAAGAGGCGTAAGGAAGGGTTGCCCATTATCACCGATGCTGTTCAACGTATATGTGGAGGAAATTATTAAAGAGATATGAGACGAACTGGAGGTAGGAATGAAAGTCGGAAGGGGAATTCGTAAAATCGGTTAGATTTGTTGATGGCCAAGCATTAATTGCTCAGTCAGTCAAGGGGTTGCAAGCATTGTTGAGTGAATTGGAGGTTCAGTGCGATAGATATGAAGTGAGAATCAATATTAATAAAACAAAGGTTATGCAATTTTCCAGAAAAAAAGGCTAAGCTAAACATTATAATACTATAAGAAGGGAAGAATTGAGCAGGTAGAACAGTTTACGTATCTCGGAAGTGTTTTGGATCAACACGGTCCAAGTTCTAGGGGCGTAAGGAGAAGAATTGCGCTAGGCAAGGAGGCTTTCTCAAGAAGGAGGGAGTTGATGACGGGGACGTTGAGTAGGGATGTTAAGACAAGACTAGTAAAAACTCTGATATGGAGCGTAGCTATGTACGGCGCGGAAACGTGGTCACTGGGGCAGGAGGAAAGACGCAGATTGGAGGCTTATGGAGAAGAATGGAGAAGGTGAAATGGACCGATAGGAAAACAAATGAGGAAGTACTAGGGATGGTGGGTGAGGTATCTTGAGAGATATCCTATGGAAGCAGGAAATATGGATGAAAGGCGTATTGAGCGGCAGTGGGATGTTAGGGAAGGTATTAGAGGGGAGGATGCTAGGCAAAAAAGGAAAGGGTAGGAAGAGGATAGGGATGCTGGATGGGATGAAGGGAGGAAAGAAGTACACAGAGATAAAGAGAGACCTAATGTAGGATAGGCTGCTTGATTGGGTTTTGTTTGGAGTAAACAAAACAAAATATTTATATTGATTGTTGTGTCCATCCAAAAACCTAACTTAACCGGAGGATTACCTAATAAAAAATATATATATATCATCGTCACCAGTATTTCATTCTTAGAATTGGTTTATTGCAGACTTCCATTATACTCTATCAATGTCAATTCCCTCAATTTCTGATACCTTCTCTGTTTTACGTCCTTAATTTGTCCTATGTAAATGCATCTTGGTCTTCCTTGTGGAATCTACCCTTCTATTTTTTCTTCTGTTATATTAATAATCAATCGATTGTCCTCAATTTTTGTCCAATCCATCTATTTCTCCATAGAGTTCTCCGTATGGTACTATTCTTTTTTGCTCTTCTGCATGCTTCCTTTTTCCTTACTTTTTCTGTCCATTTATTCTTTAGCAGTCTCCTTCAGCGCCATATTTCAAAGGCTTCTATTCTTCGCTTGTCCACTTCTTCAAAATCTCGAAACCATAGAGCGTCATGCTCAAGCCGAAAGTCTTGACGAATTACGTCCTTGTTTACAGGCTTTGGTTTTTTGAGCATAATCATAGCCTTTTCTTCATGTATACGTTTTTACCTTGGGCTATTCTTCGCTTGATGTCGGTCGGGCGAAGGGAATGCGAGGACTGGGGCGGGGTAGCGCGGGGTGTGCTGGGTAGGGGTGAAAGGAAGGCACTAAGGATCGTGTGTCCGACGAATCAGCCCGGAAAATTCAAACGATCGAAATGTTGATATGCATTCGGATTCGTATGTTCTCACCTCTTTATTGGTGGCTGAATTAGGGAGGGACCCTGGGAAGGTTAGGGAGAAACGATGAACAAAGAAATATATCTCCATGAAACACTGTTCAAAGAAATACATCATATAATTATGGTTCATTCCTGAACCAAACATAGCGTAAACGATGAATGATAATTTAATATATACCACACATGTGGGTCATTCATGAACTATACGTGTGGTACATTATTTCAGGAATGTATGTCACACCATTGTTGTTGTGACAATGGACGTTCTAAGTCGCCACTTTATTGGCGTTCTTTCTTCACGAATGTATTTTTCCCTCGCAGTCGCCCCCGTGTGTCGCCACGAGAAGATCCTGGTGGTGGGGGCGTCGAGGAGCGAGGAGGTGGACATTTGGTGCGAGGTGGAAGCTGACCCCCCAGCCACTTCCTTCCGCTGGAAATTCAACAACTCGGGGGAGACGCTAGACGTGGCGCCCGGCCGCTTCTCCAGCAACGGCACCGCCTCGCTGCTCCGGTATTCACCCGCTTCTGACCTCGACTACGGAACGCTCTCCTGCTGGGCGGAGAACGCCGTGGGCCACCAGGGGGCGCCCTGCGTCTACCAGGTGGTCGCCGCCGGTCAGTACCCACACCGCTCGCGCGACCTCTGACTTGCCTCGAAAAAAGCTCATGTATAATGTCTGTCCGAGTCGTGGTCCGGTTGATGAAGCAGAGAGCCTGAATCACGGAAATTACCATTTCATTCAAAAATATTTCTCATTGATTTTTTACATAGCAGTATCGTCAAATCCGGCGTCTGTATTCAGTGAATCTGAATGAGGTCTTGAGCTTTGTTGTCGTGCTGATGGTGCATAGGAGATAAATCGCTTTACTGTTATTACTTGATATAGACCATTTATTAAGGACGGTTTTCATAAGGATTTTTCAAAGCTAATTATTGGCCTGCGTAAAACGCAAGCATCTATGGCAAAAAAATAAATACTCGTAGGTATGAGATTGGCTATATATATATATATATACATATATATATATACACATACATATATATATATATATATATATATATATATATATATATATATATATATATGATAAGGGTAGAAATGGTAACATAAGCTTGGCTATAGAGTAAAACAAAGAACATTTTAAATCCAGTTATGACTAAAGATATTTTCATTAACCTCAAATAAATATACACTGGTGAGTGTACATCAGTCACATGAATTACTGGGAACCATGTGAATTAAAATGAATACTTCGTTCAACAAAAGATTCTATTGCCTTTTGTGTTTTGAATATAATTTCATTTCACATTTGGACTAAAATAATATTTGTTATTTGGTCAAGTGCCCCTCTGTATTGTGTGAGAACTGGAGTAACGGATTTTACTAGTTATTATGTGCAAATTCTTCTGGCATCTCTCAATGTGTTATCTTTGGTCATAAAGTAGTCAGTTTATAATAATAACTTGACTCAATAACATTCATCGAAAACTATCGCGGAAATTTTGCTTCAATTCGACGACAGTTCCGGGTCTTTATAGTCATTGTTAGCGATGTATACAAGCTTGTACATTTCAATCACCTACTATGTACATTTGCATTCACATTTCGTGAAGGAGGGACGCTTTTTTTATTATCATATACGTTTCTCTGTTGATTAGTAGGATACAGAGGTGAGTTGATTGCTCTCATTCAAATTAAGTTGGCCACTCACAGCAAAGCAGCGACCCTTTCCACCCAGGCGAATATACTCTGCTGCACTCGTTGCAGTGGCGTCACGGCGCGTGCTTCACCCGGCCGTGACTTCTGAGCAAATTAAAACCGGGACTCGCAACAAATTATCACGAACGCGAGCAGCGAACCGGCGTGTGCAGAATATGATAAATACTTGCCATTCGTAGTGCGTTCCATGATGCAGTTTTTTTCGTGACCGGTATGCATCCTTGTTCCAGATTCTCTTATTGGTCCCTGCGGATATCAAAATGCAACTCGTAATTTCAAATATTCCTTGAAAATTGATAATTTTCGTAATGAAAAACACGTTTTCAGTTATTCAAATTTAATCTTATACTGAGAGCTTCAAGACATGCAGCCAATATTTCCTAAGGAGTGTATTAGGCAAAATTTACCGATCTCTCTCGTATACTGCTCTTAGTTTAGCTGAATGATCGGCTGGAGAAAATCACATGTCTTCACTTTTTCATACTCAGATAAAACCTTTGTCTTAAAGTCCCAATGGCATGATCGGCTCGTATCCCTCAAAGAACCCTCTGTATCGCCAGGTTTCAATCTTTTCAGATTGTTCTTGCCAGTTCATTTTATGCGCCAATCCATAGAGTTCCTCCAATTCATTTGAAGGTTTCTGTTGCTGCTAATACCGTGACTGTAGCAAAAATGCCTTAAGCGTAGTATTAGTCGTCTCTATCATAAAAGAAACCCCATCTTCAGCTCCTTTATAGCTTTTATTTTTTCAACCCTACTTTATACTGATTCGTTAGTACATACAATCCTAGGTTTCATCACCAGTGATGACGTTGTCCAAATAATCAGGTGCATTTTCAAAACTTTGCAAAGGTTCACTTGAAATTACCACTCGATTGTTCTTTCGTGACTCGGTCGGCCAGCAGAGGTTTACAAAACTGACGTCCTGCCACTTCCATAGCCTGAATGATACTACCTGTAAGACCAATTTTGTGGCAAATCTTAGCGTCCCTTTAACCTACTCCAAGTGGTTTGATCTAATTCCGAACAATGGGATAGGTGCGGAAAATTAAATTGCATTACCATTGGAGCACACCCTGTTAGATCGAGGAGGTTCGCGCTGAGTCACTTCCCTCTCTCCCGTGCGCCTCAACAGGCAAGCCGTTCCCGGTGCGAAACTGCACGCTGTTCAACCAGACGAGCACGTCGGTGGAGGTGAGCTGCATCCCGGGCTTCGACGGCGGACTCCCGCAGCGATTCCTGCTCGAGCTGTACTCGGCCGAAGGGGCGCCCTTCGAGGCCGAGGCCTCCCCGCAGACCCCCGACGTTCCCGACGACTCCTCCGACGCCGGCGCCGCGTCCTTCTCGACGTCCTCGGCGGCGGCGGCGGCCGAGCACCACGGCCTCTACCACAGCCACCACCCGCAGCCCCAACCGCGGCAGCCCAAGCCGGACGAGGGCGACGGAAAGAGGCCCCTCATGAGCATCACGTCGGAGAGGCCCTCGTTCACGCTCTCCGACCTCGAGCCTGAGGTGTCCTTCAGGGTGGCCGTGTTCGCCGTCAACTCCAAGGGCCGCAGCAGCGCCGTCGTGCTAGACGAGGTCACCTTTCGGGACCCGGAAAAAAGGACTGGTGAGTTTAATCATTTACTGCGTGGCTTTCTTAGGTTGTAAATTCTTGGTATTGACGGATATCGACACCGCCCGAATAAAGAAAACATTTGGATTAAAATTCCGAAAAAAGTATTATGCTCTACTACTCACTTTACGAATTATTAATTGCATCGTATATAATTGTATCGTTTAACATTTGCTGGTGCTAAAGATTTCTCCGACATTGCAACCTCGCGCGTCACTTCATGCATACATAAAATATCGCATGACTAATGCCCTGGTAAAACTAAAATTAACCCGCTAGAAACAGTACAGGTAATAGTTTCTGTTTCCACTCAAGTACTTCGCTCGGACAAAACCAATGTAAATTCGATTTCTCGAACATTCGTTTTTATGGCAATTCATTTCATTGTTCATTTGTTTTGCTTTGAAATTTAATAAGAGGGCTCTACATTTTTTAAACTCTGCCTTTATGCATTTCAAATTCAATAGTACGAAACGATCTCCATTCAATCTTTTCAGCAAAAAGGATAGTTTTGAGATCGCCTAATTTTTTTTATGATAACCACACTTTGAAAAATAACTGAATAATAACATACATATAATTTCTAAAATCATATCAAGCATACATTCTTCAAGTATTGAGCACGGCATGATTGTGCAAGGGCGTGATTTGAAGAAAAGTCAACACTCATCGACCTTAAGATTTCGCATCCCCTAGATGGTGACAAGGAAGGTAATACTGATATTTGGAGTTTGCTTAACATAATGTTTAAAAATTTCATTTGAACTGCGTAAGTAATTTTCAGCAGATTAATAATTGTTAATGCTCATTCCCCGTCTTGCGCACACACAATCACGCCCTTCCTCTTTTTTTATTATACTTTGTAGCTTTCGAAGTCTTTTCTGATGCCTATTGACTCACCTATGTGTATTTACTTTCCAAGCGAAAGCATTTAGTGAAGGGTAAATGCCAAGCTTTACTCTCCGTATTCGTAGAAAAATCTGTACAATCCCTTTGTAAAGAAATTGTGTAAGAGGACGTCATTGAAGTAGTGTAAGATATTCACAACAGAGTGAACTGCGACATATTTGAATCATTAGGTTATGTGTTCAATAATGATTATACACTCTTAAATTTGTTTCTATCTTAGATTATTGATTTTGTTATATTTTAAAATTATTTTTCATTTTGCATTAAATCATTGTTTGTATTTAATTACTACGATTATTACTCATACGGGTTTTTGTTAAGGTAATGGTTATGCAAATTTATGGGCAAGCAGATAGTGATAAACTCACATAGTTATTCACCGCTATGTGCTAACACAGGAATATGTGCATCAAAAGAGGAAGAAAAGCAATATTGAATATAAGGCGTTGTTATAAGAATTATTACATTTTTCATATGATGATAATTTATTGTAAAAGAAATGTTTTCTGTCTATATGCGAGTTAGTGTGTTTGAGCTGTAAGTCGTCAATGCTCCAGAGTCTAGAATATTGGTATGATAAATATATTCGCACTTTTAGAGAAAACATGGCGATTTTGGTTAATTAGAGGTTTGGAGAGGCTTTGAGGGTGTGCGTAAGTATTTGAAAACTGGTAAAATATTGAATATTTTAGTTTAAATATTATACTACTTTTCTGTAAATGGACTAAGCACTCGCTCGAACTTGTTTAGTAGCCCGCGCTCAAAATACCGGGGTCTAACGAAACATTTCTAGATTCGTTCTAATTTTGTTTATCTTTAAACGTAGAGTACATAGCGGAAAGGTTAAATGGTATCCGATTTTGAAAAATACTTCCGAATAAAATACTGTTTTGTTAAAGCAGATGCCAATTTGCTAACGGAGATTGTTAAAATAAAAAAGGTGGATTGGATAGAAAGAAGATTGATAAAGGTAATCTATAAGAAAAAATGGCAACACCGAGCGTTAATAAAACTATGATAGAGTGGAAAAAAGAAGACTGAGACTGGGTTGCTATCTCTCATTTACATTATTAAACATAGAGGAAATGATTAACTGCACCCGAACAGACAAAAATGGGATAAATATTGGTGTTTAGAGGATAAGCAGAATAAGACTCGCATATGACACAGCGTTACTTACTTATAAAATACAGGTATTGCCTAGAAGTTTGTCGATACTTTAAAAAGGAATGGAATAATATGAAAAACGTGAAAATTGATGCTAGAAAGATATAATTGATGAACATGATTGATAGAGAGTGTATGAATGTAACAATAATGGAACAAGGATTGAGCAGTCTGAAAAGTATAGACATCTTGAAAGTATGATAACTGAAAACTTGAAGAGTGACGTAGAAATTAGAAAAAGAATATCCACGGTAAAGGAAGCGTTCAACAAAAAAAAAGGCTGTTGTGCTGTTGTCTGAAGAAGCTGAAGAAGAAAAGAGTGAAATGTGACGTGTGGAACGTATGAGGGTGGTCCCAGAAGTACCCGACCCAACAAAGAAAGCAAACTTCTCGGTAAAAAATGTATTTATTCTTCAAACTAATCTCCTTTCAGCTCTATACACTTTTCACAGCGTTGTTCAATAAGTTTGATACCCTTTTTATAAGAACGGTCTTGTTCCTCAAAATAGCCATTAACTGCCAATATCACTTCTTCATGGTTGAAAAATCTTTGACCACCGAGCAATTGTTTCAAGTTTGCAATAATAAAATAATCCTAGGGGACTAAATCTGACGAATAGGGTGCATGAGGTAGCAATTTAAACTTTATTTCATGAATTTTGGCCATTGTAATAATGGATATATAGCTGGTGCATTGTCTTGTAAAACAACACTTCCTTCTTAGCCTAATGCGGCCGCTTTTGATTGATTTTTTGCCTCAATATTTGGAGTAAGTTTGCATAATACTCGCCGTTGATATTTTTTACCTTTTTCAAGATAGTCGATGAAAATTAGCCCACTCGCATACAAATTCTGCTTTGTTGCCGTGAAGCTTTGCTAAACACTCAATTGAAACATCTTCACGACATTGATTATCCTCGGATTGTGAGCAAACGCGGCACCGATCTTGCACACAACTTTATCATATCCAAATTTTCAGTTTATATCTAATGTGGCGCACTTTTTTAAATGTCTACTATGTCCGCTAACTGGCGCACTTTCAGCCGACGATCATTCAGTATCACTTTGTGGATTTTCGTCACCGTTTCTGGAGTCGTCACCCCATTTGGTCGACCAATGCGATGCTCTTCTTGACAGCTCGTACGGCGTCGTTTAAACGCTGCTACCCAATATTTTATCGTTGTAAACGAAAAACTTGAAAAATTTGCTTTATGGATTGCGTACTTGGTAATGAAAGTATTTAACAAACAACTACGTCCATCTCTGGATCAAGCTGGGCACTTACCCTCTTAATGATGCATGGTTGCGAAACGTGGATTTTGGGTAAAAGAGAGAATACAGAACGGAGTCATATGAGATATGGACTTGGATAAAGTTGGAAAGAATAAAATGGGAGGACTGGGCGAAGAATTACGAGTTGTTGGAAAAGAATGTAAGAGAGAGATTCCTACTTAATCCTGAAGAGAAAAGGAAACTGGATAGGATATGCATATAAGAAGAGGATAAAGAATGTTAAAAAGGGACAATTGAGGGAGCATAGTAAGGGGAAACGGAGTACGAGGAAGAAGGAGATTGAAAATGTTAGATAGTATCAAAATTGGAAAAATTTATGATGAAGCAAAAGATCAGGCAAAGGACAGAAACAGACGGGGGTAAAAAGGGGTGTGGGAACTGCCATGCGGCAGAAACCGGATGATGGTATTGTTTTCTCCGTATTCTTTTCGATATTATTCGACGTTTTCGGCCCCCTTAGCGATATCTTAACTACAAAATGAAAAGCAGAAAAGAAACAAAATACATATCTCACTCATTGTCTTTCTTTGCTCCTAAAACTGTATTCCGCGATGTGTTTGCGGGCGATAAAATTCTCCAAATGAGATTTTAATCACGCGCTGAGAAGAGTGCATCACGGGATGGAGGAGTAGATTGCTTTGGGAATGGCAAACTTAAACGTCCCATAAACCAGTCACGGAAGCAACATGATGTCATTGTCTTTTTTTCACTCTGCGGAGATAATCATATCGAGGAAACGTGCGCAGGGGAGCGAGGGTGAAATGTAGGTCAGAGGCCCGGCTCACACGGATGGCGAAGTTGAATTACCAACTGTTGAAAATTTTCCGCGGTCGAATATTCCTTGATATTTGGGTCGTGTTCCGGAGTTAGATAGACGTCAAACAGTGGCGTTTTCTCGTCCGTGATGTGGGAAGTGGTCGAAATAAAATAAATTACCCGCTTGGGGATTTGATTATTTAGCTAGTTGAAGTTATAACGAGATTAGGTCATTACCAAGTGGGCTACGGTCTGAGCTGAGAGCCTTAGGAGCAGTTAGTCCTTGTCTGTCGACAACGGAGAGCAAATATAAGGATGAAAGTGTCGAGATTCCCGCATTGATATTATTAGCAGCGTAGGGCGATTTTTTTATTATTCTTCTGCTAATCGAATTCTTTTCCATCAATTTCACTTACTTAAATATTAAAGTAAATTAAGCATAGAATATCGGTTTTCAGGATTGGAATGTATTAAGAAATAGAATTAACCGTCAACCGTTGTCAAAACCGATGTTACTTAGTCCAAAAGCGGTAAAAGCATTTTCTCAAAAGACGTTTAGGTAAAAAATCTGTTAGAGAAACCCTGGTCAACTAGAAACGAGGGAAAGAGTGTGACGCCACTATAGTCAAGGATGAAAAAAATTGGACGGAGGGAAAGACGAGCGAACCGTCAGATGTATTTGCTGTGGAGCGCAAGCCAATGGCAGAGGTTAGATAAAGACGTGAATAGAGTGACATTTTACGAGACAGTGGATTGTTGAAAAATGTAATAAAAGTGGAGGTAAGAATGGTTGAGAATAGAAAGAAAAATGACATTTCTAGACGAGTTGTTGGTGGCAATTTCACGAGGGAAAAAATAAGTATTGGGTGGCATATGAAGTCATGTCATATTTGATCATTCCTTTTGGTTTTGCCTTCCAATTGTGTGATATAACGACCTTGTAACCTATCCACAGCCCTTTAGACTTCATCTTTTCTCTTCAAGACCACTCTGACCAAGAAACAGCCTCCGCCCTCCTCTCCCGATGCCGATATACGTATGCATGCAATAGCTCGCTTACCCGGTGCCTTGAAAATAGCTCTGTATCGACGCCATGTTTGGTAATTTTAAGAGTAAGGAGTGTTTCTTTATCTTCAAAATTAAAAATAAGCACATCAACTGGTAATGAGAAATAGTACATATGGATATAAAAATAACTTTGGACAACAGAAAGATAGATCTGTAGAGGAGGCACCAGGAAATTGCGTTATCAGCATGATTAGGAAGTAGTATGCACGTATGACGTGATCCGATGCCCCCATCCTCTGTAAACATTAGCTGACGATTCATCCTACGCGCATTTAGCAAAAAATATCACGTGATTCAACCAATGAATTAAGTTTCAAGAACAAATTACACCTTCAATGAATAGTCAAAGACCGGAATTAGTCAAGAAACTGCGGGAGATGCCGCAGCAGTAACTTTTGACGGAGTCATCCGCTTACTTAACTTAAGTCGCTTTAACGCAACTAAGTCCCCAGTTGAAAAGAGAAAGTTACAGCGTTCTAAAGATGGTTCAAAAAAGATTATTTAGTCTGTAAATTTACGCAATCCAGTGTACAATTTCGTGTTCCGTGCATCATGCGAACTGGACCCATTAAGCATGATAATTTCCCAAATAATTTGTTATTTCCTCACGATCGGATAGTGGCTGGGTTCAAAGGTTTCCGCTGAAGCTTTAGGACCTAATGGACACTTAATGACCTAGTAAAGGAGAAGAAAGGGCCGGGATGAAGGAAGAGAAAAAAAATGGGTGGCAATATGAGCATGTCAATTGCAATAAGACTCAAAACATAGCATTTCGGAAGCGAAAGAGCAATTGAGCCGAGGAGTCGTTGGAAGGGAAAAGTGAACGGAATGAATAAGCGAATGGAAAAAAATAAATGGGCAGCGGCCTTCTTTCTGTCTCTTTTCCTTATTTCCGGAAAATGTTTTTATGAATTGATTTATACCATTCACGCGTGTTTTATTTTCGGTCTGTGACTCTTTTCCTCTTTGGGATCGCCACTGAAAAGGGAATACGTCGCCGAAAGATTGCAAAATTACGATGAGGAGAAGGACGCTTATATGAGAATGCGGGATGCATGAAGTGGGGTATGCTGGAATTCTGGGGAAGGGAGGGGTGAGGCAACCAGGGAAGGGGGTTTGTGAGGGGGTATTAAGGGGTCGGGGGTAGGAAGAAAAGGAGGATGTTATTCCCTTTCCTGCAGTGGGCCCTTTTGTGTGTCCCCGACCCCACTTTCCCTATTATTTTATTATTTTCTTTAACTTCCCTTATGGAAGAAAAAATTTAAAAAAAAATACGAAGTTCCCTTTTCTCCAAGGATTATTCCCTTGAATTTCGCCGATGGATCGATCGATATTGTTTTCGCAAAGGTCCCTCCTTGTCCTCTTTTCCTCCCTCTTTGATTCTCCTTCCGCTTCCTTCCCCCCCCCCTCTTCACCCCCATTGATGCAGGCAAAACAAAAGACGGTCGAAATAGAGGATGCGCGCGGTTGGAGGGGCGGGAGCACCTGTGTCTGTGCGAAGACCCTCCCCCTCGCCACCCGTTCGCGGAAGAAAACATCAACCCGGGTCCCCCGGCAGCCTTATATGTGTGTGTGTATGTGCGCCCCGCAGTCTGTTTGTTTGGCTGTTTGTGGGG
>CM073778.1:84159396-84284396 GCA_037158775.1 Hetaerina titia
CATAAAGTGACGCCTCGCGATACTTTGTTTAACGCGGCGATGATCTTGGATCGTCGCCTTGGGGCTCTACTCCCCTGGACTCGAAAATTAAAACCCTTTCGGTGGCAAGAGTGCATGTGAGATCACTGAATCCCAAGCGACACGTGCCATTCGATGGAGAATGATTTCACTTAATATTTTTGACGATCACCGCAGCCGTTCTGTCGATAATGCTTTAACATGAAATGATATCTCAATACATTCTACATCTATGTGCTCATGAAAACGCACTAAACTTCATAATATGTTATTTAATAAATTTAATTATACTTCAAAAATAAAAACGACGAACAATAATTGATTACTTTCCATAGTATCTCTCATGACCTATCTCCTTCTTTCGTATTTTCATCTTATGAAATCTCACTTTGCTCTTTCCATTCAATTAATTTTCCTATCTCTTGTCACAGGGTACTATACTGAGTCACAACATGTCTGCGCGAGTGATCCGGAGTAACCAGAGCCTTGTGCTTCAGAAGGTGACACGAGCGAGCGCGGGACAGTACGCTTGCGCGGCGGTGAATCCGGAGGGTGAAGGCGTCAGCAACGAGTTGGACTTCAGAGTCAAGTGTGAGTTTTCTTACTCTTTATCCACTGTGTTTGGATAAGCGAAAATACATCATACCTTGACTAAAATATTGACTGTTGTACTCATTCAAAGAACCTATGCAGAACAGGAATCACACGAGAGTAAATCCAAGTGATTGCCGTCAAATATATTTTCGTATTAATCAGTAAAAAAATTATATTTCTTCATTTTGAATAAAAAATATAGAGAAAATCTAAAAATTGTGGTCCGCTACTTTAAAAGAGTGATGCTTGTGCACAGTATATGCTTAGAAAAAATTCTGTTATTTATTTATTCAACGGGAATAACCCTTATACAAAAAGAAAGGCAAAAAACATTTATTGGTTCCACAATTATTTAAAAAATCATTTAAAAACGGATACAAATAACATAAAGTTAAATATTTATTGAGAATTTTTATTATAATTAAAAAAAAGAAGAATTCTTATTTTTAATACATGAAAGACATTTTCAGATGCTATACATGCACGCAAATATACCTAAATAGCTTAATTAATGTAGAAAAATATCAATTTGAAATAAGATTCAAATTAAGAAGTGGAAACAAAATATTAGAAATATAGTATTTGCTACAAGCCAAAAGATGACATAAAATGATAAATGTTAGGAGTAGTTATTAACTAGAACTTGTGGCATCGATTAAGAAAATTTTCCCAATGGCCATAGGGAATAAATAATTGAGAAGTACAAATATCCACATAGCAATAATTAGCAATCTAAGATTCTTCATATATTTTTACTAACAGTTTTTTAAGGGATCCTGGTGAGATAGAAAGTAGGTCAATATTATCACAACTGTTGGCATCTCTCATAATCTGGCTTATAGGTGAGTGTTAAGTGCAGTTTTGTGCATGAAATCTAATATCCAAAATTGGGTCTTACCTTGTGTTATGTGAAGGTACTCGGAAAGATATTGCCCTTATTATTATGGGGAAGATAGTATAATTGTTTATATTTAATCCGTTTACTCGTTATTATAAAGCTAAAGAGTGATTTCAAGTTATCATGACATGAGTAAAAAAGTTTCTAGGTTAATTTATTTAAGATAATGAAACGTATGTTGCTAGATACACGACAGTAAACTAAGAGGCTATGAGTCAACGAATCACCGTGCAATACCGTTTACGAGATTACTTTTTGGGTTTGATTGCTGGACCTCAGAGTAACTAAAAAGCCATAAAATAATCTCGTAGGATCATCATAAAACCACAAAAAATGCCTTCACATTTTAAAAATTTTCGGTGGTATCTTTGAAGTTTTTCACCGGAAGAAAGAAAACAGAGCAATAGGTGATGAATCGGAAGAGAGGATAGGTTAGAGAAAAGGGAAAGGAGAAGGTGACCCCCAAGAGTATGTGTGTGTAATTACACACACACATATATATATACACACACATATATATCATCACCATCACCAGTGTGATAATGGTATGTATTATATATATATATATATATATATATATATATATATCGATGATGCGGAAGTACTCACGAGAGCAATATAACTTTTGGACGGCACAATAGAACACAGAATAAAACAGATAACACGTAAAAGGACACTCACACTGTAGATGATTTAAGCTTTCGGCCTACTCCGAGGCCTTCTTCAAGGGATAATATATATAAAACTAATGCGTGTATTGCAGAAAATAGGAATGGATTGGAGGGGCAGGAGACTGCTCAGGTGCGAGTGCGGACCGGATAGTCCGGATGGGCAGTGTTAGGAAGAGGCGTAAGGAAGGGTTGCCCATTATCACCGATGCTGTTCAACGTATATGTGGAGGAAATTATTAAAGAGATATGAGACGAACTGGAGGTAGGAATGAAAGTCGGAAGGGGAATTCGTAAAACCGGTTAGATTTGTTGATGGCCAAGCATTAATTGCTCAGTCAGTCAAGGGGTTGCAAGCATTGTTGAGTGAATTGGAGGTTCAGTGCGATAGATATGAAATGAGAATCAATATTAATAAAACAAAGGTTATGCAATTTTCCAGAAAAAAAAGGCTAAGCTAAACATTATAATAAGAGGGGAAGAATTGAGCAGGTAGAACAGTTTACGTATCTCGGAAGTGTTTTGGATCAACACGGTCCAAGTTCTAGGGGCGTAAGGAGAAGAATTGCGCTAGGCAAGGAGGCTTTCTCAAGAAGGAGGGAGTTGATGACGGGGACGTTGAGTAGGGATGTTAAGACAAGACTAGTAAAAACTCTGATATGGAGCGTAGCTATGTACGGCCCGGAAACGTGGTCACTGGGGCAGGAGGAAAGACGCAGATTGGAGGCTTATGGAGAAGAATTGAGAAGGTGAAATGGACCGACAGGAAAACAAATGAGGAAGTACTAGGGATGGTGGGTGAGGTATCTTGAGAGATATCCTATGGAGGCAGGAAATATGGATGAAAGGCGTATTGAGCGGCAGTGGGATGTTGAAGAAGGTATTGGGGGGGAAGATGCTTGGCAAAAAAGGAAAGGGTAGGAACAGGATAGGGATGCTGGATGGGATGAAGGGAGGAAAGAAGTACACAGAGATGAAGAGAGACCTAATGTAGGATAGGTTGCTTGATTGGGTTTTGTTTGGAGTAAACAAAACAAAATATTTATATTGATTGTTGTGTCCATCCAAAAACCTAACTTAACCGGTGGATTACCTAATAAAAAATATATATATCATCGTCACCAGTATTTCATTCTTAGAATTGGTTTATTGCAGACTTCCATTATACTCTATCAATGTCAATTCCCTCAATTTCTGATACCTTCTCTGTTTTACGTCCTTAATTTGTCCTATGTAAATGCATCTTGGTCTTCCTTGTGGAATCTTTCTTTTTTTTCCTTCTATTTTTTCTTCTGTTACATTAATAATCAATCGATTGTTACTCAATTGTTGTCCAATCCATCTATTTCTCCATAGAGTTCTCCGTATGGTACTATCCTCTTTTGCTCTTCTGCATGCTTCCTTTTTCCTTACTTTTTCTGTCCATTTATTCTTTAGCAGTCTTCTTCAGCGCCATATTTCAAAGGCTTCTATTCTTCGCTTGTCCACTTTTTCAAAATCTCGAAACCATAGAGCGTCATGCTCAAGCCGAAAGTCTTGACAAATTACGTCCTTGTTTACAGGCTTTGGTTTTATGAGCATAATCATAGCCTTTTCTTCATGTATGCGTTTTTACCTTGGGCTATTCTTCGCTTAATGTCGGTCGGGTGAAGGGAATGCGAGGACTGGGGCGGGGTAGCGCGGGGTGTGCTGGGAAGGGGTGAAACGAAGGCATTAAGGATCGTGTGCCCGACGGATCAGCCCGGAAAATTCAAACGATCGAAATGTTAATATGCATTCGGATTCGTATGTTCTCACCTCTTTATTAGTGGCTGAATTAGGGAGGGACCCTAGGAAGGTTAGGGAGAACGACCGACAACAACGAAAACGATGAACAAAGAAATATATCTCCATGAAACACTGATCAAAGAAATACATCATATAATTATGGTTCATTCCTGAACCATACATAGCGTAAACGATGAATGGTAATTTAATATATACCACACATGTGGGTCATTCATGAACTATACGTGTGGTACATTATTTCAGGAATGTATGTCACACCATTGTTTTTGTGACAATGGACGTTTTAAGTCGCCACTTTATTTATATTTATTTATAGGCGTTCTTTCTTCACGAATGTATTTTTCCCTCGCAGTCGCCCCCGTGTGTCGCCACGAGAAGATCCTGGTGGTGGGGGCGTCGAGGAGCGAGGAGGTGGACATTTGGTGCGAAGTGGAGGCTGACCCCCCGGCCACTTCCTTCCGCTGGAAGTTCAACAACTCGGGGGAGACGCTGGACGTGGCGCCCGGCCGCTTCTCCAGCAACGGCACCGCCTCGCTGCTCCGGTATTCACCCGCCTCTGACCTCGACTACGGCACGCTCTCCTGCTGGGCGGAGAACGCCGTGGGCCACCAGGGGGCGCCCTGCGTCTACCAGGTGGTCGCCGCCGGTCAGTACCCACACCGCTCGCGCGACCTCTGACTTGCCTCGAAAAAAGCTCATGTATAATGTCTGTCCGAGTCGTGGTCAGGTTGGTGAAGCAGAGAGCCTGAATCACGGACATTACCATTTCATTCAAAAATATTTCTCATTGATTTTTTACATAGCAGTATCGTCAAATCCGGCGTCTGTATTCAGTGAATCTGAATGAGGTCTTGAGCTTTGTTGTCGTGCTGATGGTGCATAGGAGATAAATCGCTTTACTGTTATTACTTGATATAGACCATTTATTAAGGACGGTTTTCATAAGGATTTTTCAAAACTAATTATTGGCCTGCGTAAAACGCAAGCATCTATGGCAAAAAAATAAATACTCGTAGGTATGAGATTGGCAATGTATATATATATATATATATATATATATATATATATATATATATATATATATATATATGATAAGGGTAGAAATGGTAACATAAGCTTGGCTATAGATTGAAACAAAGAACATTTTAAATCCAGTTATGACTAAAGATGTTTTCATTAACCTCAAATAAATATACACTGTTGAGTGTACACCAGTCACATGAATTACTGGGAACCATGTGAATTAAAATGAATACGTCGTCCAACAAAAGATTCTATTGCCTTTTGTGTTTTGAATATAATTTCATTTCACATTTGGACTAAAATAATACTTGTTATTTGGTCAAGTGCCCCTCTGTACTGTGTGAGAACTGGAGTAACGGATTTTGCTAGTTATTATGTGCAAATTCTTCTGGCATCTCTCAATGTGTTATCTTTGGTCATAAAGTAGTCAGTTGGTAATAATAACTTGACTCAATAACATTCATCGAAAACTATCGCGGATATTTTGCTTCAACTCGACGACAGTTCCGGGTCTTTATAGTCATTGTTAGCGATGTATACAAGCTTGTACATTTCAATCACCTACTATGTACATTTGCATTCACATTTCGTGAAGGAGGGACGCTTTTTTTATTATCATGTACGTTTCTCTGTTGATTAGTAGGATACAGAGGTGAGTTGATTGCTCTCATTCAAATTAAGTTGGCCACTCACAGCAAAGCAGCGACCCCTTCCACCCAGGCGAATATACTCTGCTGCACTCGTTGCAGTGGCGTCACGGCGCGTGCTTCACCCGGCCGTGACTTCTGAGCAAATTAAAACCGGGACTCGCAACAAATTATCACGAACGCGAGCAGCGAACCGGCGTGTGCAGAATATGATAAATACTTGCCATTCGTAGTGCGTTTCATGATGCAGTTTTTTTCGTGACCGGTATGCATCCTTGTTCCAGATTCTCTTATTGGTCCCTGCGGATATCAAAATGCAACTCGTAATTTCAAATATTCCTTGAAAATTGATAATTTTCGTAATGAAAAACACGTTTTCAGTTATTAAAATTTAATCTTATACTGAGAGCTTGAAGACATGCAGCCAATATTTCCTAAGGAGTGTATTAGGCAACATTTACCGATCTCTCTCGTATACTGCTCTTAGTTTAACTGAATGATCGGCTGGAGAAAATCACATGTCTTCACTTTTTCATACTCAGATAAAACCTTTGTCTTAAAGTCCCAATGGCATGATCGGCTCGTATCCCTCAAAGAACCCTCTGTATCGCCAGGTTTCAATCTTTTCAGATTGTTCTTGCCAGTTCATTTTATGTGCCAATCCATAGAGTTCCTCCAATTCATTTGAAGGTTTCTGTTGCTGCTAATACCGTGATTGTAGCAAAAATGCCTTAAGCGTAGTATTAGTCGTCTCTATCATAAAAGAAACCCCATCTTTAGCTCCTTTATAGCTTTTATTTTTTCAATCCTACTTTATACTGATTCATTAGTACATACAATCCCAGGTTTCATCACCAGTGATGACGTTGTCCAAATAATCAGGCGCATTTTCAATATTTTGCAAAGGTCCACTTGAAATTACCACTCGATTGTTCTTTCGTGACTCGGTCGGGCAGCAGAGGTTTACAAAACTGACGTCCTGCCGCTTCCGTAGCCTGAATGATACTACCTGTAAGACCAATTTTGTGGCAAATCTTAGCGTCCCTTTAACCTACTCCAAGTGGTTTGTTCTAATTCCGAACAATGGGATGGGTGCGGAAAATTAAATTGCATTACCATTGGAGCACACCCTGTTAGATCGAGGAGGTTCGCGCTGAGTCACTTCCCTCTCTCCCGTGCGCCTCAACAGGCAAGCCGTTCCCGGTGCGAAACTGCACGCTGTTCAACCAGACGAGCACGTCGGTGGAGGTGAGCTGCATCCCGGGCTTCGACGGCGGACTCCCGCAGCGATTCCTGCTCGAGCTGTACTCGGCCGAAGGGGCGCCCTTCGAGGCCGAGGCCTCCCCGCAGACCCCCGACGTTCCCGACGACTCCTCCGACGCCGGCGCCGCGTCCTTCTCGACGTCCTCGGCGGCGGCGGCGGCCGAGCACCACGGCCTCTACCACAGCCACCACCCGCAGCCCCAACCGCGGCAGCCCAAGCCGGACGAGGGCGACGGAAAGAGGCCCCTCATGAGCATCACGTCGGAGAGGCCCTCGTTCACGCTCTCCGACCTCGAGCCTGAGGTGTCCTTCAGGGTGGCCGTGTTCGCCGTCAACTCCAAGGGCCGCAGCAGCGCCGTCGTGCTAGACGAGGTCACCTTCCGGGACCCGGAAAAAAGGACTGGTGAGTTTAATCATTTACTGCGTGGCTTTCTTTGGTTGTAAATTCTTGGTATTGACGGATATCGACACCGCCCGAATAAAGAAAACATTTGGATTAAAATTCCGAAAAAAAGTATTATGCTCTACTACTCACTTTACGAATTATTAATTGCATCGTATATAATTGTATCGTTTAATATTTGCTGGGGCTAAAGATTTCTCCGACATTGCAACCTCGCGCGTCACTTCATGCATACATAAAATATCGTATGACTAATTCGCTGGTAAAACTAAAATTAACCCGCTAGAAACAGTACAGGTAATAGTTTCAGTTTCCACTCAAGTACTTCGCTCGGACATAACCAGTGTAAATTCGATTTCTCGAACATTCGTTTTTATGGCAATTCATTTCATTGTTCATTTGTTTTGCTTTGAAATTTAATAAGTGAGCTCTACATTTTTTAAACTCTGCCTTTATGCATATCAAAGTCAATAGTACGAAACGATCTCCATTCAATCTTTTCAGCAAAAAGGATAGTTTTGAGATCGCCTAATTTTTTTATAATAACCACACTTTGAAAAATAACTGAATAATAACATACATATAATTTCTAAAATCATATCAAGCATACATTCTTCAAGTATTGTGCACGGCATGATTGTGCAAGGGCGTGATTTGAAGAAAAGTCAACACTCATCGACCTTAAGATTTCGCATCCCCTAGATGGTGACAAGGAAGGTAATACTGATATTTGGAGTTTGCTTAACATAATGTTTAAAAATTTCGTTTGAACTGCGTAATTAATTTTCAGCAGATGAATAATTGTTAATGCTCATTCCCCGTCTTGCACACACACAATCACGCCCTTCCTCTTTTTTTATTATACTTTGTAGCTTTCGAAGTCTTTTCTGATGCCTATTGACTCACCTATGTGTATTTACTTTCCAAGCGAAAGCATTTAGTGAAGGGTAAATGCCCAAGCTTTACTCTCCGTATTCGTAGAAAAATCTGTGCAATCCCTTTGTATATAAATTGTGTAAGAGGACGTCATTGGAGTAGTGTAAGATATTTACAACAGAGTGAACTGCGACATGTATGAATCATTAGGTTATGTGTTCAATAATGATTATACACTCTTAAATTTGTTTCTATCTTAGATTATTGATTTTATTATATTTTAAAATTATTTTTCATTTTGCATTAAATCATTGTTTGTATTGAATTACTACGATTATTACTCATACGAGTTTTTGTTGAGGTAAAGGTTATGCAAATTTATGGGCTAGCAGATACTGATAAACTCACATAGTTATTCACCGCTATGTGCTAACACAGGAATATAGTATGTGCATCAAAAGAGGAAGAAAAGCAATATTGAATATAAGGCGTTGTTATAAGAATTATTACATTTATCATATGATGATAATTTATTGTAAAAGAAATGTTTTCTCTCTATATGCGAGTTAGTGTATTTGAGCTGTAAGTTGTCAATGCTCCAGAGTCTAGAATAAATGTATTCAGCACAAAACAACACTTCCTTCTTAGCCTAATGTGGTCGCTTTTGATTGATTTTTTGGCTCAAACTTTGCAATAAGTTTGCATAATACTCGCCGTTGATAGTTTTTCCTTTTTCAAGATAGTCGATGAAAATTTTCCCTCTCGCAAACAAATTCTGCTTTGTTGCTGTGAAGTTTTGCTAAACACTCAATTGAAACATCTTCACGACATTGATTATGCTCGGATTGTGAGCAAACGCGGCACCGATCTTGCACACAGCTTTATCATATCCAAATTTTCAGTTAATATGTAATGTGCCGCACTTTTTGAAATGCCTGCTATGTCTGCTAACTGGCGCACTTTCAGCCGACGATCATCCAGTATCACTTTGTGGATTTTCGTCACCGTTTCTGGAGTCGTCACCCCATTTGGTCGACCAATGCGATGCTCGTCTTGACAGCTCGTACGGCGTCGTTTAAACGCTGCTACCCAATATTTTATCGTTGTAAATGAAAAACTTGAAAAATATGCTTTATGGATTGGTGATGAAAGTATTTAACAAACAACTACGGCCATCTCTGGATCAAGCTGGGCACTTACCCTCTTAATAATGCATGGTTGCGAAACGTGGACTTTGGGTAAAAGAGAGAATACAGAACGGAGTCATATGAGATATGGACTTGGATAAAGTTGGAAAGAATAAAATGGGAGGACTGGGCGAAGAATTACGAGTTGTTGGAAAAGATTGTAAGAGAGAGATTCCTACTTAATCCTGAAGAGAAAAGGAAACTGGATAGGATATGCATATAAGAAGAGGAGAAAGAATGTTAAAAAGGGGCAATTGAGGGAGCAGAGTAAGGGGAAACGGAGGACGAGGAAGAAGGAGATTGAAAATGTTAGATAGAATCAAAATTGGAAAAATTTATGATGAAGCAAAAGATCAGGCAAAGGACAGAAACAGACGGGGGTAAAAAGGGGTGTGGGAACTGTCATGCGGCAGAAACCGGATGATGGTATTGTTTTCTCCGTATTCTTTTCGATATTATTCGACGTTTTCGGCCCCCTTAGCGATATCTTAACTACAAAATGAAAAGCAGAAAAGAAACAAAATACATATCTCACTCATTGTCTTTCTTTGCTCCTAAAACTGTATTCCGCGATGTGTTTGCGGGCGATAAAATTCTCCAAATGAGATTTTAATCACGCGCTGAGAAGAGTGCATCACGGGATGGAGGAGTAGATTGCTTTGGGAATGGCAAACTTAAACGTCCCATAAACCAGTCACGGAAGCAACATGATGTCATTGTCTTTTTTTCACTCTGCGGAGATAATCATATCGAGGAAACGTGCGCAGGGGAGCGAGGGTGAAATGTAGGTCAGAGGCCCGGCTCACACGGATGGCGAAGTTGAATTACCAACTGTTGAAAATTTTCCGCGGTCGAATATTCCTTGATATTTGGGTCGTGTTCCGGAGTTAGATAGACGTCAAACAGTGGCGTTTTCTCGTCCGTGATGTGGGAAGTGGTCGAAATAAAATAAATTACCCGCTTGGGGATTTGATTATTTAGCTAGTTGAAGTTATAACGAGATTAGGTCATTACCAAGTGGGCTACGGTCTGAGCTGAGAGCCTTAGGAGCAGTTAGTCCTTGTCTGTCGACAACGGAGAGCAAATATAAGGATGAAAGTGTCGAGATTCCCGCATTGATATTATTAGCAGCGTAGGACGATTTTTTTATTATTCTTCTGCTAATCGAATTCTTTTCCATCAATTTCACTTACTTAAATATTGAAGTAAATTAAGCATAGAATATCGGTTTTCAGGATTGGAATGCATTAAGAAATAGAATTATATTGAAATTTTGACAACAATCTCCTCCTCAATGGTTAAATAGTGAAACAAAGAATTGCTGAGAACATTTCAAGCGGTGAAAATGAACCAGATGCTCAAGAGTGTTCATGTCAAATTGCTATTATCTTTGCCCATTTTTTTGTCAAAACCGATGTTACTTAGTCCAAAAGCGATAAAAGCATTTTCTCAAAAGACGTTTAGGTAAAAAGTCTGTTAGAGAAACCCTGGTCAACTAGAAACGAGGGAAAGAGTGGGACGCCACTATAGTCAAGGATGAAAAAAATTGGACGGAGGGAAAGACGAGCGAACCGTCAGATGTATTTGCTGTGGAGCGCAAGCCAATGGCAGAGGTTAGATAAAGACGTGAATAGAGTGACATTTTACGAGACAGTGGATTGTTGAAAAATGTAATAAAAGTGGAGGTAAGAATGATTGAGCATAGAAAGAAAAATGACATTTCTAGACGAGTTGGTGGTGGCAATTTCACGAGGGAAAAAATAAGTATTTGGTGGCATATGAAGTCATGTCATATTTTATCATTCCTTTTGGTTTTGCCTTCCAATTGTGTAATATAACGACCTTGTAACCTATCCACAGCCCTTTAGACTTCATCTTTTCTCTTCAAGACCACTCTGACCAAGAAACAGCCTCCGCCCTCCTCTCCCGATGCCGATATACGTATGCATGCAATAGCTCGCTTACCCGGTGCCTTGAAAATAGCTCTGTATCGACGCCATGTTTGGTAATTTTAAGAGTAAGGAGTGTTTCTTTATCTTCAAAATTAAAAATAAGCACATCAACTGGTAATGAGAAATAGTACATATGGATATAAAAATAACTTTGGACAACGGAAAGATAGATCTGTAGAGGAGGCACCAGGAAATTGCGTTATCAGCATGATTAGGAAGTAGTATACACGTATGACGTGATCCGATGCCCCCATCCTCTGTAAACATTAGCTGACGATTCATCGTACGCGCATTTAGCAAAAAATGTCACGTGATTCAACCAATGAATTAAGTTTCAAGAACAAATTACACCTTCAATGAATAGTCAAAGACCGGAATTAGTCAAGAAACTGCGGGAGATGCCGCAGCAGTAACTTTTGACGGAGTCATCCGCTTACTTAACTTAGTTCGCTTTAACGCAACTATAGTAAGTCCCCAGTAGAAAAGAGAAAGTTACAACGTTCTAAAGATGGTTCAAAAAATATTATTTAGTCTGTAAGTTTACGCAATCCAGTGTATAATTTCGTGTTCCGTGCATCATGCGAACTGGACCCATTAAGCATGATAATTTCCCAAATAATTTGTTATTTCCTCACGATCGGATAGTGGCTGGGTTCAAAGGTTTCCGCTGAAGCTTTAGGACCTAATGGACACTTAATGACCTAGTAAAGGAGAAGAAAGGGCCGGGATGAAGGAAGAGAAAAAAAATGGGTGGCAATATGAGCATGTCAATTGCAATAAGACTCAAAACATAGCATTTCGGAAGCGAAAGAGCAATTGAGCCGAGGAGTCGTTGGAAGGGAAAAGTGAACGGAATGAATAAGCGAATGGAAAAAAATAAATGGGCAGCGGCCTTCTTTCTGTCTCTTTTCCTTATTTCCGGAAAATGTTTTCATGAATTGATTTATACCATTCACGCGTGTTTTATTTTCGGTCTGTGACTCTTTTCCTCTTTGGGATCGCCACTGAAAAGGGAATACGTCGCCGAAAGATTGCAAAATTACGATGAGGAGAAGGACGCTTATATGAGAATGCGGGATGCATGAAGTGGGGTATGCTGGAATTCTGGGGAAGGGAGGGGTGAGGCAACCAGGGAAGGGGGTTTGTGAGGGGGTATTAAGGGGTCGGGGGTAGGAAGAAAAGGAGGATGTTATTCCCTTTCCTGCAGTGGGCCCTTTTGTGTGTCCCCGACCCCACTTTCCCTATTATTTTATTATTTTCTTTTACTTCCCTTATGGAAGAAAAATTTAAAAAAAAAATACGAAGTTCCCTTTTCTCCAAGGATTATTCCCTTGAATTTCGCCGATGGATCGATCGATATTGTTTTCGCAAAGGTCCCTCCTTGTCCTCTTTTCCTCCCTCTTTGATTCTCCTTCCGCTTCCTTCCCCCCCCCTCTTCACCCCCATTGATGCAGGCAAAACAAAAGACGGTCGAAATAGAGGATGCGCGCGGTTGGAGGGGCGGGAGCACCTGTGTCTGTGCGAAGACCCTCCCCCTCGCCACCCGTTCGCGGAAGAAAACATCAACCCGGGTCCCCCGGCAGCCTTATATGTGTGTGTGTATGTGCGCCCCGCAGTCTGTTTGTTTGGCTGTTTGTGGGGCCGCGCACGCTGAGTCAAGGGCACACTCGACTGGCGATATGGCGAATCTTTTTGTCAAGTGGCAAAAGATGAAAAATATATTTATCACATATCGATAAAACGTCAGCCTATTTTATTTCCTTGGAGCGTTTTGTTGTCCCAAAGTGTTTGGCTTTCAGGCGCTTCCTCCCTGACCTAATAGCTAATCTAAATTCGAATTCTCATAAGCGGTACCTCACATGGACTAACTTTCATCGCCAGTGATCCTCCGCCTCTCCCTTACGGCCAATAAGTTCAAACCAAAATATTTACTATCTTAAATTTCATTATCGCAGTTTAAATACACCCCGCGTCAGCATGGCAAAACTTTGGAATTTTAGGATTGAGGGTTAGACATTTACGGATTACAAAATTGAAATTCATATTTCAGAAAAGTTCAGGATTTTTGTCAAGAAATTGATAGCTAAAGAGAATCTGGGAATATCATAATATTTATAAATATGTGTAGTTTTTAATGCGTAGAGTGTAACTAGAAAATTACTTAAAATTAAGAATGGATAGTTAATCTAAAACCTGTCTGATTTTTATCCTTTGCTAATTATATTCTTCCATTGGCTTTATGGTCTTGAGGTTTTTAGTTGCAGTTGCGACGTGATGATACACAGGGATTCTTTTAATTCTTTGATCTCATTTGGGCTGTTGGGCGGTTTGATCGCCATCTGTATACGCAGCTTCGTTTAAATTGTACATGATCTATTGACGTTTCCTCAGAGATGTTAGCGCCATAAGTTACACCGTAATCCCAAAGTAGATAACCAGTTTCAATGAATGTTTTTAGCTTTTATACTGCGAAAATATCATTTAATATTGGTTCATTTTTACTAGGATACATTTGTCAAGATCTAAATAATCCCTTTACAGCAATATCCTAAATATTTCATTAATCATAACTACTATGACCAATTAATGCTTTTATTATATTTTATTCTTGGTCAACCTATATGATTATATATTTTGATTTTTTATTGTATCTATATTCTTCGCCATAATTCTCTAGCTCATATTCTTAATTAGGATATTTCCTCTCTTTAGCGGTGATTTTAGCAGATTATTTTTCAAAAACTATTCAAGAGTGACAGAGAAGCTTTACTTATTTGATCTCGTCGCTGTCAAGGATAGCCTCTGTTGAGACTGTAGAATTCCTCCTCCTTTTTAAGCTTGCAGTTTCTTTTGCAAAAATACTCTCATTCATAATTCTGTTTTCGTAAATTGTTGATTTCGTACCAGGCTGATGACATCAGTAATGTTAAGGGTGCATGCAACTAGGTGGTTGGCTAATCCTCAAAAGGAAAGATTACAAAGCAGCAAATGATGGATGACCCGTCTCTACAAACTGTTTCTTGCGTGGCGTCATAAACTTCTTGTTTTCTCTTCTATGCACTGTGGGCATGCAGTTCTACTAATGCATAAACAGCTTAATGATAGTGGCACATATTTATTCGTTCACCACAGTATATTTACATTATAATATCCCAGGTATATTTTCCAAATACGACGTCAAATAAAAATATTTTTCGTTGTAGATAGTAGTTGCTTCCCAATATTTTAGGTGGAGAAACAGAATCATTTCGTTCGCCTTGTTCGTTCTCAGCCTAGCTTTCGAATATGCCCTTTTTCGAAATTCCTCTTAATGACTCTCATTTCTTGAATTTCCTCTATGGTGAATTTGATTCATCTTAAATTATAAAACGCCATTCTCCTTCATTTGCAATCAACATACATATACTTCAATTCGTCATCACGTTCCCACATAAGCATTGACGACTTATATTCTAAATATCAGTAATTTAGTAGAAGCAGAAATAGTCTGACAGATACAAAATTAAAGATTTTTTTCAGCACGACTCCTTCAACCAGTGCAAAATATATTTCTTTCTCGTGGGACAATACCCACAGAACGTAACTTAAGGGAGTTACCAACAGCACTTTTCACGACTTGGAAAAAACCATTGGCGGCAATTGCTCCCTCATCCACTAAATCCGAAGGGACTTACTGCACCACGTATTCATTGCCTCAAGACATTTCATTCATTATTTTTATTTTCATTTATTCATTTTTAATTATTCTATACTTATATTCATTATTTTTTCGTTGAATTATTTACGAGTAACCATGTTCGACCTACTCTCCATTCACCATTGCTGAACTTTCTCCTGAAATGAGATAATTTCCTAACCTTAATTTACATGTGCTCATTTTTTATGATTAATTGCTAATTGGTTGCTAACATTAATTGTAAACTGTGCTCCAAAGGAAAATTGTGTTAATAAAACTTCCCAGGCACAAAAGGGTAAAATGCGGACTTATTCTGAAGCTGGGAATTACTTGGGCGACTGTGATCGGCGAAAGCGACAAATCAATGCAGTACGGATGAAGCAATGTATCGATTAAACTGAAAACAATTGCAATGAGCTGCCGTGGAACAAATTTCCAGTCGATCTGGTACAAATTCAGTTTCCAGTCACACAGTTCTCTGATACGCTGACGGAAAAAATACATCCATTTTAAATGTGTCCAGAGCTGTGAGGATCCGTATCCGGAATCAAATTGAAACAGTTATTTGCCATGATTTCAAGTGTAGTTAATACGATTATGTTTTCTTAAGGCGTACAAAATAATTGTGATCGCATCGAGTTTATTTAAGCCCCGCGCTCTGACCCCCTCGCAGTCTGATGACGCTTGCCAAAAGGTTTTGTCTCCCCAGCCCGGCGAAGCGGCAGAACATTTCTCTTTTGGCAGCGTCCCTCCCTTTTCCGTCCCGTTCGAATGGCGGGCGGGCCGCGAGTCGCGGGACGCGTCCCAAAACACATTCCCCACAGCGGGCGAGGAGCGTAAATCACCGCTTGCGCGCGGCGCGCTGCCTGACTTCCATTGTTTCGGGGTCGTCATGGAGTTAACATATCCTCCGCGGACTTTCTGCTTTTGTGAAAAACCAGCCGAACGTTGTATTTCGCCGCGGGCGCGCGAGTTTCAGCCGTCTCCCTCGCTATTTCTCTCCCCCTCCATCACTCTCGTTTGTCCCCCTTCCTTTCTCTCCCCTCATCCCCATCCACACTAATTTCCAAAGCTTCCGACGCGTCGGGGCGTCGTAGTTTATTGCGCTGGCCAGATTGTTGCCAGGCCTCCCGCACGGCACCGGTCCCTCTCCTGACCGACGTCTCCACGCAAAAATCCTCACGGCTCGCTTGGCGCATTGTAAGCCGAATTATGAGCGCGAGAGGCCCTTAATATTTTTGCCCAAACCTCCTTTGGACGCGTCCCGCAGCAGTTTCCCCTTCCCTACGCCCACCTCCCCCTGGCAGCCGATGGGGAGAGCCCCCCCTCCAGGGTGCTCCTGTGACATCGCTCTACTCTTCCGTCCGCCGTCGCGGTGACCAAGCGGTGTCGCCATTTTGCTTCCCCGGGTGGCGAGAGATTCGTCTCTTAAGTTTTTCCTCGTCTTAAAATTGCTATCAAATTCTCCTCATGCATGCTGGATTTCGAGTTTTGCATCTGTTTTCCGGCTTAATGTCATCTTCTTTGCCTTGAGGCATCCTCAGTGAAGGCTGAAATAGAGATTTCTTCTTTAGGTATGTTAAATGAAAAAATAATTCTCATGAGCCAAGATCACAGGTCGGATCGAATTCATCGCGTATCCATTGTTCCAAGTATATTTTTGTTTCGCGGTGTTTATTTCCACGGCTATTACGATTGAAGCGGGTGGAAAATATTAGCGGATATCAATGTATGGAAAATACTGAGCAAAAGTACTGGGGTTTATACTGGAAAATTCCAGAGAGGGAGATACACCTTTTCCGATTCAAGCGTGATATTTAGTTACGGTAAACCTTTCCAGCTTTCCTCGTGAGAAATTGAATCTCTCTTTCGACGGCAGAAGCGATGACCCAATAGTAATCCGCACCCTTGCAGCAATCTAAAAGGAACCCGGACGACCTTTGCTGGTGTCGAATTCTTTACTTAAGTTATTTTCGCATAAGTTAAGCAAAACCCTAAACTTATCGTATATCCTAGAATCGGTCATTAAAGAAAGTCTCTTACGCCAAATTTACATTGATTAACCTCCCATACAAATTGCAGAATAACCCAACCATATAATATATATTGAATTCCCATCCCATCTTCCGACATACTCCTCCGTTCATTTCAAACGTCCCGTAAATTTGCGCGTCACATCAGAATCCACAGAAGCTCGCCTCACTGTCCCTCCTTCACCTTTCATCCTGAAATCGCTCAAGACATACGTGAATACTTAACTCTTTTCAGTTCCACAGTTTCTCCTTCCAGTAAAACTCAAAGGTCATTTGATTTATTAGTTTATATATACCCTGCAAGTCACCGCCAGGGTGTGTGGTAGGGGGAATCTTCGAAAAATATGATGTACCACTGTTCTTATAATATCTGTACCTCTTTGTACGCGATTCAATGTGAAAAATGCACCCCAATCCATCATTGAGACCTTGAAAGAGAATCTCGCTCACTCCAGAACAACTTACATCGCCAATTCGGAATGCTCTCCTACCATCGAATCCACACGCCTCCGCCAGGTTTGAATTTCTATTTTCTCTTACAACAATAGCAATCTTAATATATCTTGCAATCAAGCAAACCTAATATATCTTTCAAGACGACAAGTGAGTTTAGTCTCGGATTTTGGGATTTCAAAACGGTAAAGTCGTCTTATATTAATAACGTTTATACAGAAACCCATTTCATATGAAGTATCTATTTCTTAGTAAAGATACACAGGCGGACAAATTAAGATTAAATCGTAAATTATCAAGTTGACGCCAAGATCGCAGGTTCACTGGCAGGGCAGAATCCGCCCGGGGGGGGGGGAGGGCAAGAGGAGGACGGGTGAACTGCGGTAGATCATTAGGTGATTAATTTTTTCCTATTTGACCTCAGGCTGCAGTTTTAAAACTTCCAAAAAAAAATTATGATTAACCATTGGTAATGAATTTAAAATTAGTGCCGTGCATTTCCATATCAATAAATATGTCTCCCTCAGCCGACCCTACTAGGCCAAATGCCGGGCTTGTTCTGTTCACAGGTTAATTTTCTTATTTAATGAAATGAAAAATTAGCAGTTGTAGCATGTCTTTGTTGCAAAAATTTCTAAGATATTGCTGCATTCAACTCATTGGGGAAACGCCTATGAAATACTCATTCTAATTTGTGGCCACCTTTAGATAATTTGGAAAAGCTAAACAGGTTTCTTAGAGTGTAATATCCAAAATCTTAATATTAAATCAGGCTTTTTCAATCTTTTCTGTAATGATTTTTATCGTATCGTCAAAATAACTATAAATAATTGTTATTTTTTATGCATGCTGATTTTTTCATGCCTATTCATTTATCTTGCTTAATCTACCTTGCTTAATTGGCTGGAGATCATGTATCGTGTTGGTTCCGTTCTGAAAGTTGGAACTTTCCTCCAGCTTTGGGCTATGGATCTTTCAATTCACCACATAAGGGCGTCCTGTCTTCTGTAATCATGGATTTCTCTAAAAATTTCTAACCCCTCTGTTATGTCTTGTGATATGGAGGAATTCATTTGACCCACCAATGATCGATCAAAATATCAATTGTATACATGTGCCCGTTGTGTTCTAAATGTTTAAATAGGTAATTGGTTAACAATAAGTTTTATGCACACTTTTTTCTATTTATCTTGACGTCATGGTAGCATTTTTTAATTTTGTAAGAGTAGGTATACGACACAGATATTGCATTGATAGTTTACACGTATTTATTAATGACCCGATATGACAACTCAAGGTAATGGAATCTCAAATCAAATATTTGTAAACTTGGCGACTTGGTTCGAGCTCTAAGATCTTCCTCCAAGTTTCGGGAACCTTCGAGCCACATACCTTTTACTGAGATCTTATAACCTCCAAGTGAGTTCAAAGCGAACAACATTGAATGACACACAAACTATTGGGTACGATATACAAGTAATTAATATACGAACTTATGGGATTTTTTTAATTGCTCAAGTATATTACCCGAGAAAATATTGGAGTAAACTATTTTCAATTTGAATAAACAATTGAGTAAAATCAATCGGTGAACGATTTCGTTTAGAATGAGTTTTCTCAAGGAAATTATTTATATTTTTGAAAGAGAATTGTGTTCCGAAAATGTAACTATTCGCTTTTAATAATAGTAACGTACTCTTTTTATGCTAATTTTTGCACTTTCACTTATAGTCGTTCACTCAATTTCAACTTGGGCTTCACTCGGATCGTGATCATTTCCTCATGTAATAAGCCGTGTAAGTCTCTTCATGCCTAAAACCGATTAGCTCCCCGGGATGACGGAGAGCCCCCAACCCCACCTCAAAACAGCCAGCCCCATTCCGGGACACTGTACGCGAGGAGAGCCTCATCCGAACCATCCATCTGTCTCCGTGTATGCCGTCATCCATCTCCTCCAACCCCCGACTCGCTCACCCCCGCCTCCTCCGTCTAACCCTCCCTTGATTACGCAGAGGAATTGGGGCGGGGGTGCCTCTCTTGCCTAGGAGATTGCCTAATCTTAAGGCGCCCCCGGGCTTACAAGTGTTTCGGGTTGGCGAGAGGGGGGGGAGAGGAGAAAGGGCGGTTGGGTCCTCGGGAGAGAATCTCGCACACTCTAAAGGCGTACAAATTGCATCGCCCATTCGGAATCCTCTCCTCCTAACAACGCCCCAATCCTTCCCGCAGAACTACGCCCGGCACGAGGCGGTCATACGTGTTGGGTCGCCAATAAGGCGATCCCTCCTCCCACGCCCACCTTCCCTTATTATATATTCCTCCTACTGATCATCCCGCTGCTTTTGATCGTGCCCGTGGTTCTTGCCATCTTGGGACGGAAACGAGGCGTCGAGCCACGAGGTGGCATCATCAGCCCTTGCTCTTCCCAAGTGAAAGGAAATGGGGGACGACGTTCTCCAGAGTGACGGCGCGCGCCACTTGGAGCAAGTTTTTTCTTCCCTCATGGATGCTACATTGGATTCACTCGTAAGGCACACCGGTTGACTTTCATAGGGACTTCTTATACCCGGAATGAATTCATGAAGACGTCTACTATTCAAACAT
The DNA here is from genome assembly GCA_037158775.1 of Hetaerina titia. Taxonomy (NCBI): domain Eukaryota; kingdom Metazoa; phylum Arthropoda; class Insecta; order Odonata; family Calopterygidae; genus Hetaerina; species Hetaerina titia. Next base: position 84,179,477 of record CM073778.1, read on the forward strand.
GGAAGTCACCACTTCGGGTTGCCACAGGTTTAACCAGCCATTATTGTAATTTGTAAATGTAGTCTTCAATTATTGCTTTTTTTCGTGTCTTTGAAATGGTCGCTCGTAATTTTGCCCACTGCTATAGTTACCAATTGTCCACAATGTGAAAAGTATTCCCTTAATTGGTCTGTCCTGAAGTCATTCTCGTCGCCTAACTATTCTAATTATTGTCTCTGTATCAGCGTCAAACTCATAAAATTTGTAATAGAAGGCTACGTTTTTTATCAGGCTTAATAGATATATCAGTCATTTTATTTCTACATGTCGCTAATGTAAAATTAATAGAACAGACCACTTGGGCAAAATAAAATTGTTTTTCCCCGTACCCCAAGGATGACACACGTATTGATGGGTTCTCCTGGCCCTCATCTTCGTCCCCTAATCATTTCCTACCTGCTCAATAGGCTGCCGCAATAGCTAAGTGTACGTATTATATCGTAAACCACCTCGTGAACGAGCAGCTTATTCATCAATATTTACGTTGCCGACTCATAAACCAGCCCTTTTGCAATCATTTTTGATTGATTTAAACAGGAGATGTGTGCGAAGATGAATCATTAGAATATAAACATTTTTGAACCGGACATTAAAGAAACAAAGTCAGTGAAATAAAGTATGCATTTTCAAAGCCATGCCTCAAAATATTCATGTAGACTTACAAACACGTTTCATACGTGGACTATCAGAGGGCACTGTGCCTTTGAAAACGTGGAAGGTTAGTAGGATCTCGGAGATCAAGTGGACAGATTCCTAATGTGAGACACAAAGAAGTATTGTGTCTCACATTAGGCATGTAAAATGGAAAAAGACTTCTTGCAAGTACTTGAATAAGAAGCAGCATAGGGAATGAAGAATTAGCTGGTGCTATAGGAGAAAAACTGAGGCACAATATAGTTGTTAGATCTATATTATATATAAAAATTAGAGAGGAATGGTAGAAGAATGGAAATGGCTTCTAGCGACAAATCCTTAGTGAAATAGTGTAAATGATATAAATATGAAGAAATCCATAAGCCGGAACATTTATCTAGACGCAAGGAAACAGTAGTTCGCATTAATCTAACTTTAGAAATTTAGATAACTATTTTTTATCGGAAATGATATAATTAAAATAGGTCTCACAGGATATTAGGATGTATAGTACCTTTATTTACGTATCTGACATAATAGCTTTATATGACAAACACTATTTGCAGCATGAATAATCAAATGGTGGTAGTTATTATTTGGCATTCTACCGATTATGGTTGGTTTTGGGTGGGCACAGCCTCTACAATTGTATGGCAATAAATTTACTTACCTCTCCCAACAAAAAACACAATCTGAAATTGGGCACAACAGTAACTGGCTGTTATTAATGCTATTGGTTTTTATCGCTCATATTCTACATGGTACTTTTAATCAATACAAATAAAATGTACCATTGGCCTCCACGCAATCCCCGTTGACAGGCTTAGTGTTTCAGTCACCTCCTCAGAACTCACGTTTGATTCATACTTTTCTGAACCGGAGCACGAAACAAGAACGTTGCTTTAAATACCAAACTGTAAACTTCTAGCTCTTGCAAGTTAATTATAAGGCAATGTACTCACAAGCACTTCTGAGTTTGGTCCGTTTATGCGATCACGTCGCATCAAATAATTGGACTAAATTTGAAATTTAAAGCATGTGCTGAGTTTGATGCAAATTCAGGAATATTAACGAAAGGAGTATAAAGCAGAGACAGCAGGAATGGCGGTTGGTTACATGTCCTGTTGGTTACCAAGCATTACGACATTTGGAAAAGAGTATGTGGATCATAACTATTTAGGCAACTTGGCTTTTACTTTGAAAGGCACCCATAAATTTAAAAGGAACGATTATTAACATGCTAGCTAATCATAATACAAATCAGTACACTTAAATCAGGTGTATAGTATAGCGCAAACCAATCTTCGACCCGAAGGTGGGTTTGATGCAAGCGTTGCTAAGCCCTTTGGTATGGGGTCCGTTCTCTTCCCTGGGTCCATGGTAGTCGTGCTACCCAGAAAATTGATCTGTTTGGAATGTGTGGGGTTTGACTGGGGACATCACCAGGATTTGAACCCGGAAGCGTTCGATCGGCCGTGGAACGGCAAAATAGGCTATGTATGAGGTTGTGTACGTTACAAAGCAAAGGAAAATGCATGACGTAATTCTGTGGTTTCGTCCAAGTAAAAAGTTCAGCCGCGTGTGGGGAACCCATGGCATAGCGGGTGCGATATTCCGGATTTATAAGGTGGACGCTTTCGCCACCAGGGAGGGGGAAGGGGGCATTTGGTCCCGTTTTCCTCTCGCTCACCCCCAACCCCCGGGCCACGGTTGCAACGAGTGTGCTTGAGTAATGAATTGATATGCGAGCGGAACGAATTCGTGATCAAAGCCTCCACGGCCCTCCACTCTCGCCGCAAACGGGAATCGAAATTGGGCAGAGGTCGTAATCGGCGCCGAAACATCTAGGACGAGGGTGGCCGGACGGTCACGCCGCGTCGCTCCATATGAGCGTGTCATTACTATGCGGGCGGGGGGGAAGACGGGGATCGGTAGTTGGGATGGAGGTGGCTAGCGATAGAGTGAGTGATAACGCCCCTCCTTCGCAACGCAACTCCCTCCCCTCGCACCTCCGAGCCCCCAGCCCCAGGGTTGGGTGAGAGAGGGACAAACAGGGGTTAAAGGAATTAGGAAAATTCGACAATTTTCCTGCTTGCTTATTAAATTGTTTTGTACCTGTTATTCACTGAAAATTCCTCGTGATTTTCAGTTTATCTTTAGGTAGTCTTCGGTTTTGTGGCTGTAGATTGAAATTTTCGTGTGCGGGGAAGACGATTGGAAACGTAGGGAAATTTTATTAAAAATTATTAATAATACTTGTCCGTTAATATACTTTACATAAGTTCATTGTTAATTCAATATATTTTACTATAAGTTTGAGCTGTTTCGAAGTTATGTTGGCCAAAGGTTAGGCTTCCTAATTTGGACTCAAAATTTGAGGTGGCGAAACGAAACTCAACGTAAACATCTAGACTCGGAGCAGCAGCTACAAGAAAAATATTTCTCAAATATATAATATTTATGTGGGTGGCGGTAGTTCAGGGGGTAGAGCGTTGGACTACTGATCGAAAGGGCCGGTTTTGATTTCCCCGCAAGCCACCCTGGGCACCAGCAGCTCCACCCAAGCTATATAATTTTTCGGATACCAGATCTTCCTGGAAAACCATAACCGGAATAGGAAAAGGAACAGGCCCTCCTACCCTGATTTGAATATTCTCACGCCGTCGGGCTTAGTACTGGGTGAACTCTACCATACCGGGTTGATTACTGTGTTATGTTTTTTTATAATATTTAGAGAGATTATTTCAACTTAAATTGATTTTTTATAATTCATCTGCAGAGAGAAGAATACAAGTGTTAGATGTTGGTGATTTGTAATTTTACACTAGAATATTGAATTTTGACCCACTTGTCGAAAAAACGTAAAAAGCTTGTGCGTGTTGATCAGGCTGAAAAACGATGACGTTTTGGCAGAAAAAGGACTGAATCATTTGAGTGCTATTTATTTTAAAACTAAGCCATCCTGTTCGACTTATGGCTAGTGCTGACAATCCTTAGGCAAGATGAGCCGGAGTTCCATGCTGCACTCTCCAGTGAAGAGAGATTATTGATTGAGTTAGGGTGATTCTCTTGGAAGCGTTGTAGGAAAGAAGTAATGTGAAAAACCTTTAGTGGAAAAGCAAAATGAAAGTGTATAAATAAATTCATAGCTTATTTTTTTACAAACTATTATTGATATTCTTCCAGAAGGCACCAGTCTCGTTACGCGACTTTTTGTGAAAACTAAAATAATAATTTAGAAACTCTCTGGCGTTCAGTGGTTTTTAGCGCGTGGTTGTTTAAGAAATCGTTTACATTAGATTTGTTTGGGATCTTTTTGATTAAACTGTCGGCTAACACTTAAATATATTTGGCGTTAAGAAGTAAAGCGTAAATCATCCCATTTATGTAAAATTAACTTATATTTTGGGCAGACTTAGTCAAATTGCGTAGTACAGCATAGGGTTCCATATCAAAGATGTTTTTTGATAGTTTCCTATATTCTTCGGAAAGAAACTAAAGTAAGAAATTCGCATAAATTCGCTAATTTTAACCTCAATTGCGATGGATATTTAATTTTTTATTGCTGTGAAACTTTTAAGATGGTGATATGTCACACGAAGGCTCTAAAGCTTTTAAAAGCAATTTCAAACTACATGGAAAAATAACACGAGCAAATTTTTGGAAAATACATTTTACTTTTTCGGCACGCGTTTTTTGCGTATTTTAGACACTTTTCTGTTGTCTTTCTTCTTATACCAGAGTTGTACAACGAAATGGCGCACACACACATCCTTATTAGATAGTCACGTAGTGAGTGCTAATAAATATAAATCGCCATATAGCCACATATATACTTTCTTTCTTAGAGGAGTGAAATATAACGTCAGGTTGTTAATGAAAAAACAATTGCATATCAAACCAAAATGCGTCATGAATTGCGTATACGTATCCATAATTTTCGAAAACATTGGATAAAAATAGTCATAATACAGCCATGGTTTTTGAAATTTGAAGTGTATAAAGACTGAAAAAGGATGTGACTTTCTTTGTTCCAGGTTGGATAGATTACCGATGAAAGTGGTAAAATACAAATTTCATTGAGCATCACTTCACTATACTCTTCATCTACAGCTACATAATGCCTTGCAAGCCACCGAAAGGGCGTGTGGCGGGGGCGTTAGTTCACCAGCCATGCATGCACAATCTCAATCATGTAACCTCTACACAAATATTATTTTGATCAACCACTCGAAAAATTTTAATCACACGAGATAAAATAATTATATGAAACTAAGTTCAATAACAAGATGCTCATATTCAAATAATGCTAGAGAACTGTTACAAAGATGGGTCAATTAAACAACAAAAACATGCAGGACATCGACAAATACTCATATGTACACTACCGGTGGCGGCGGGGTAACGTCCTCGTCTACCAACTGAGAGGTCACGGGTTCGATTCCCGTCTGGGTGGATTTTCCTCCATCCAGGGCTTGGCTGTATGTAATTGTCTTCAATGTAATGTATGTAATATAAGGGTTAGGTGGAAGAAGGGACTATTAAGTCTCAACCTCGCCCAATTAAGTCGATAATAAATAAATAAATAAATAAATAAAATTCTAATTATTCCCTGGACGATTGCTGTCATATCTAGTTTCGTCTACAATGGTTCAAGAAAAAAACGACATTTTTAATCTACCCGTTCTACTATGAATCTCCGTAAATTTTACGTTGGTGATCTGATCTACAGCAATAGGTCGGGGACTGTAATATGTTAAGATCTTCAGATAAAAACTGCGTCGCATTTACGGAGTATATTTAACATGTATTTAAGCCTACGGGCAACTAAGGGCTCCAAACCTAATTCTGCAAATAGTGCCGTGACACTACTAAAATTGTCATTATAAGTTTCAAAAAACCTTGTTGCTCTAAGTTGCACTTGTTCTATTTCTGCAATAAAGCCTACCTCATGAGGATCCCATACTTGAGGTGGGACCAAACCACCAGCATAATCTAGGTGAGGCCAAACTAATATGAAATTACAATGCTCCTTGACCCTTTCATTATACAAGTTGTTGATGTAGTTTTCAAGTATTTTTATATGAGTCCTAACTTTTTATTTGCTATTCCTTAAATTTGGCGAATGTGTTTTCCCTAGGACATGTCCTTAGTTAACGTTACACCTTAGAGTTTTACCGGTTCTACGTGTGTTATGTTGGTTCCCTGTGCCGTCCAAGTGTTTGCGGGTGAAATACCTTTCCTCCAAAAATTTATCGAAACTCATTTAACTCTTATTCTACCTCCCATGTCAAGCACCACTTTTGGATCGCATTCAGTTCGTTTGCTAATGATACTCAATCTTCATGAATGGATATTCCCCTATATATCACGGCACCGTCAGAAAATGACGAATTTTACTGGAAACCTGAGACTCTATGTCATTAATGCACAAAAGGAACAATAGCGAGCCGATAACACTTCCTTGTGGGACACTGTAGTCGCCGTTTACTGTGTCCGATAATACTCCGTCTATTACGACCCTTTCCTCTCGGCCTATTAAAAAGTTATTAAAACAGTCTATTACACGTTCATTAATTCAATAACTTAGGAAAAATGTATTTGGGAGTGAAGAAAGAAACCATTGAACATTTCAACAAGTCACTAAAATTCAGGACTGCAACTAGCCCCACCACCTACTGACTAAATGAGACTCTTTTCACTGAGTCGTTATACTTCGGAAGCAACAAATTCTAATGGGATAAGAACGTCAGCGAGGCATTTTGGTTCCTTGGAACGAGGGAGTGTCTAGAAGAGGTTAGCACGAGAATGCTGGGTGCTTTCCATGGCGCCGAGCAGGAAGAGGAAGGTTGAGAAGGTGGCTTTGGTAGAAGGAAGAGCGAGGGTTTTCTCCCGTAGGTGCGAGGAGGGAGGAAGTGACGGGCGGGGTTTGAAAACCGGAAGTGTGAGTGCGGGTAGAATCTGTTTCTGCGCTCCGGAGGAATCTCCTGGGGGAAGTCTAACGGGGGACGGGGTAAGGCGAGGAAGAGTGAGGCGAGATCGAGGGGGAGGGGTGGTTTTGGCAGTAGCCAAGGGAACAGGGGGTGGAGGATGTTTGGGGGACGAGTCCTGGGTGTCGTTTCGCTGCGAATGTGTGGAAGTGTTCTCGAGGGTGTAGTTAAACTGATGCCTAAGAGATGGCTTCACACGTCCGAGAGAAAAGAGTGGCAAAGAAAGCGAATTTTCTCTCCTCTCTTCCCCCACGACCTTCCTTCAAGAAGGGTGAGCTTCCAAAAAAGGAGGAGAGTACTTTGTAATTTGCTGATTGTCCTATTGAAATCGTCGACCGCATCTGGTCATGCAAGCAGATTCCATTAAGATTTCATCACATCTCTTTTTCCTGGAAGTTTCCGTGGGAATCACAGTAGTAGAAACTCGTTGCAGTTGCTTCCCGTGATACTTATTTCCCTTGGAATTCCTAAATTCTGATTCTTCTGTCCATTTCAGGTACGTGTCCTCCAGTAAAACTGAGCTGAATTTTGCAAAAGGCAAATATTTGGCTCAGGAATTGGTATTTATATTGATGGTGAAAGCACTCTCAATAACATTGATTATTCATTGAATTACTCCATATTGAATTTGAATGTTTTAAGTAGAAGATTGATTTTAATGATGACGATATGGAATGTGAGAACACATTATAGTTAAAGTATAGAGATAATATCAGATTATCGTTAGCTCCTATTTTCTAGTAAATATTTGCTTTTAATAGTAACTTAAGGACAACAAAAATATTCCTAATATGCTTGGAAAAATGAATTGATAAACACGAGATATGTATCCTTCTATTATCTCCAAATCTCCATTTATGAAATATCCAACGAGGTAGTTTTATTTCATTGAAAAAAATTAATCAAAATTCTGCAAATCCTTAATGGTAGTGAAATTATTACTACCAAATGTCCCTTCCATTTGCTAAAATAAAATTTACTCCATGATCATATTTCGTTTTAAACAGCGTCAAACTGTTTGGAAAAGGATAGTTAATTTGGAATTTAATCCTGAATATTTATCGTCTTTAATCACTAAGACCTCAGGAATATGCACTATTCTCTGTCCATTTTACGAATATTATACTAGTATTAAAACAACATTACATGATCCGTTACTTAGAAAATAAATGAGAATAAATGAGATGGTAATGGGTAATAGTAAGTGACAAAATTTCTCTGAAACAGTATTGTAGAAATAAGCCATCTTCAAACATAAGCATATTCTTTATATGAAAGGGTATTACTGTCATTATGTTTATTTGAGTTCTACCGCTTAAGGTGGATTTTTCATGGATGAAGACAGAAAATCAAAGACTTCCTTTACTTGCGCCATCCTTTTAAAAATAGCTGTGCAAAGGAAAAACCCATAGTCGTTCAAACCCGAAATGTGATTGGGAGAGGGAAGTATACATACCATTTTTCCTCTTTTACAGAGTCGAATAGTATTCTGCGGGAATGGGACAGAAAAAAGTTCACCCTCTGAAACTTTTGATTGATAAATCAAGAAAATATAGAGAAAGGCTGCCCTATTCGTGACACAATGTCCTAAGAAAACGTAAATGAAACAGTACAATGACTGGTTTCACAATCTTGTCAAATCAGAGAGAAGTTTTTTCAAATCCTTAGGATTGAGACTTTGTTTGTTCGTTGAAATATTCGCGATCAAAACAAGAAAGTGATATACATTGGTTTTTTTTTCAGAAAATTAATATAAATATTCAACGGCTGGTGTCCTAACACCCACAGTTGGGGTAGGCTTGTTGTGTAGATTGCTACATAGGTGAAATGCAAAACTGAATCAATAAATGTAAATGCCAGTGCATGTGAATGTAAATTGGTATATCACATATGATACTCCATTAATTATTCAGGCGCGGGCCTATAACACCTTGCATATAAAATAAAAAACTTCAGATAGAAAAAACGAATGGGTATATTAAATGTATAGGTGTGTGTATATATATATATATATATATATATATATATATATATATATATATAGGGACAGGAGACTGATCCGCAACCTGTACATGTCTCAGACTGCTCAGGTGCGAGTGGGGAACGGAGAGTCCGGATGGGCAGTGTTAGGAAGAGGTGTAAGGCAGGGTTGCCCATTGTCACCGGTACTGTTCAACGTATATGTAGAGGAAATGATTAAAGAGGCATGGGAAGAACTGGAGGTAGGAATGAAAGTCGGAGGGGAATTCGTAAAATCGGTTAGGTTTGCTGATGACCAAGCATTAGTTGCTCAGTCAGCCAAGGGGTTGCAAGCATTGTTGAGTGAATTGGAGGTTCAGTGCGATAAATATGGGATGAGAATAAATATTAATAAAACAAAGGTTATGCGATTTTCCAGAAAGAAAAAGGCTAAGCTAAATATTAAAATAGGCGGGGAAAAAATAGAGCAGGTAGAACAGTTTACATATCTCGGAAGTGTTTTGGACCAACACGGTCAAAGTGGTAGGGACGTAAGGAGAAGAATTGCGCTAGGCAAGGAGGCTTTCTCAAGGAGGAGGGAGTTGATGACGGGGACGTTGAGTAGGGATGTTAAGACAAGACTCGTAAAAACTCTGATATGGAGCGTAGCTATGTACGGCGCGGAAACGTGGTCGCTGAAGCAGGAGGATAGACGTAGATTGGAGGCTTTTGAAATGTGGGTGTGGAGAAGAATGGAAAAGGTGAAATGGACCGAAAGGAAAACAAATGAAGAAGTACTAGAAATGGTGGGGGAGGAGAGGGGTTTGTTGAGAGAAATCCTATGGAGGCAGGAAAAATGGATGAAGGGCGTATTGAGCGGTAGTGGAATGTTGAAGAGGGTAATAGAGGGAAGAATGTTGGGCAAGCGAGGTAAGGGTAGGAACAGGATAGGGATGTTGGACGAGATGAAGGGAGGAAAGAAGTACACTGAGATGAAGAGGGACCTGATATAGATTAGTTTGCTAGGTGGGGAGTCACAAAATGTTTGTTTGATAGTTGGGTCCATCCAAAAACCTACCTTAACCGGTAGATTACCTAAAAAAAAAAATATATATATATATATATACTCTGGAAGATGACGCACTCCGGCGACGCACAAACACACAAACACTAGGTTAATAAATATTAAACATACAGAAACATAAAAGAAGGACACAGTAGATATTTACGTTTCGACGGCACGGCCGTCGTCATCAGAATCTTTGTTTATATTTCAATCAGATTATAGGTCAATCAGAAATTTTGTTTATATATATATATATATATATATACATATATATATATATTTATATATATACATGTGTGTGTGTGTGTCCTGACCCCTTCCTAACCCCGAAATATATGTGAGTTTTACGAGTATTTCCATATTCTTTTAATGGTTTTCTAATGGAACTGATTTATGTGGTCTCATAGACAAAGTGCTCATCATTAGTATATAACTATAAATAATGCTTGTAAGGAACTTGATGCCGTAGAAAAAACCCATACACTGGCCCCAATCGTTTTCACCCCTGCTCCAATCGCAAATTAAATTACGGAAATAAGTTCCATGTGCCTGGTTTAATCCTAGTAATAACTTGTTTTCAAAACCCTCCTCGCGTAACATTTTTAACAAGAATGTATGTCACACGTTTTTGCAATTGGAAAATAATTATAATTGTAGCAAGGATGCGGTTGTATTGTGTTCCTTTTGACGTGTTGGGAACAACATCATTTTGTGCTTAACCCTGAATGCTCTATTAAGGAACACCTCAGGTTTTCATTCGGGTCAACAGCTAAAACAAAGCACCGTGATGTGAAATATTGGTGTGGTGTGGTTGAGAGGGACGCACTCATTTATTTGAGGCCGCGTGTAATAAACTAGACTTCGAATTGTCGGAAGTTATTTCGTCCCAGGGTGGAATAAGAAGCAACAGCCGGATGGCGCAGGATATCGGAAAACGATCAGGGTCGGCGGTTTTTACGCCGGTTCCCTGAAATCTATGTCTTCATCGAGATCCGCACTCGTGATGGCGCGCGCCAAACTCGTTTTCGCATGGCTGGGTGTACCGCTGCATACGGCGCATGCGCTAATGCTCATGTGGTGGGAATGTGCCGAAATGTTCCCATCGACCATTCCTTTTGCAAAAAAGCAGGAATCTGGGAAAGATTGACGTCAAACCAATAGTGCGCTTTGTCAACCGACAATAAGTATATCGTACGTTGAACTACGTAAACCAATAATTGGAAGGGGAGCATGAAGTCTTTTTCTCATACTTTTTCCCAGCTGTGAAAGAAGTCAAATAAATATTTGAAAAATTTCACTATGCATAGGTACATATTGAAAACCAAAATGTATTTCCATGTTTGTCCATGCCGATACATGCGTGTTGATAGGTACACGCGAATAATATTTGGTGAAGTTATATATGGAAAAAAAGTTCATACTAGACTATTGCATCGTCAACGTTTTCAATTAATCAATTGACCGTGGCACACAATATGGGCATTACTGGAAAGCAAATGAACATTTCTTCTCTCATTCATTCGGATTTATATGCAGTCACAGGAATGAAATTCGAACGAATTTCATTTCTTTGATCATAGTCGATCTCTTAAGTTCGCAGTTGATCTTTTTGAATTCTACTATGGGATGTTTTCACAACGCGAAAGATGAACCTTCATTTGCTTGGAAGATTTCTTGAAGGAGTCGCTTTGAGATGGATGATATGCGCTGTGGCCACCCTTGTGTCGCTGGCATTGACAGTCACTGGGAATACATCCAAAATGGAGCTTTCAATCGGAAACAGAATATCTTTCCAGTGAGCGTATTGGCTATTGATGAATAGAATACGCAATATTCGCTCCATTTAATAGGAATTTGATTTGTGCCTCTCAAATTGTTTGCTCCAAAGAGGTTATTGTATCCAGAAACTACTGAAATCAAGAAGGAGACATCTATGGGCATCTAAATCTTTCACATAAACATCGTGAACTCCAGACAATAGACGAAATTTGAGAGTAGCCAGATGGAGTAGCTTCAAGGTACAGGGTTAGCGAAAGCTTGCTTTGCCAGCAAAATGTTTCTGTTGGTTGGATGGTGTCCAAGAAGAGTCTGTTGGTGGCACAGCAAGTGTTTACACAAAAATTGACTTTATTTGGGTAATATTAAGCATTTTGTTGTTGAGATTTACCACAGAGATATCTTAAACACGGGTATCAACCAGTCACCATCAATAGTATATATATATTTTGCTGTCATGGTTCTTAAATAAATAAATAAACACTTTTATATATGTAACTATATTGTGTCATGATTGTTTACAAAAGGTATAAGAACCACATGAAAGTTTTAGTCTAATATTGTGCGAGCAAGAGAGGCAAGAGAGTGTTGGATCTCGTATTCGACCGTCAGGCATTGTATTACATGAAATTAAGTTATGAAGTACGCAAGTAATTAGTGAAAAAAAGTAAATATCTAGGTTTTTTCGTAATATAATCAGAATAACGGCTTTACGATCGTCTGAAAACCATTTACCCTAGGTTTTGATCCAATGGTCAGTTTTACTGTTGCAATGCTGTTGGTGAATTTCTACACTTTTAAGTATTAACGGTTAGGGATATTTAAGGGTTAGGAGTTACTCTGTTAGAAAGCGCAATCAATCAGAAAAGGTTAAAGAGAATAGATTCGTCTAGGGATATCCCGAGGCATCATGATGATTTGAGTCTGAAATTCTTACGTGTATAACTCTACACGCAATGCCGTTATCATCGACATTGATGAATGTAACATAAATGAATGTATCAAATAGAATGTAAAACTATTCAAAAAACTTAAGTAATGTTAGTGAGTGCACAAATGTAACTTTGTAATAAGAATAAATTAAGTGTAATGAATAAGTCAAAAGCATCTGCTTTCAAAGTCCCTCAAATCATAGCATTTAAGATGTCCGACGAATGATTCACCAATTTCTGATACTGGAAAACTCCGAACACACAAAGCAACGATAGGATTTTTATTAGGTAATCTACCGGTTAAGGTAGGATTCTGGATGGACACAACTATCAAATAAATAATTTGTACCTCCAAACAAAACCCAACCCAGAACCTACTCTACATCAGGTCCCTCTTTAACTCTGTATACTTCTTTCCTCCCTTCATCCCGTCCAACATCCCTATCTTGTTCCTGCCCTTTCCTCGTTTTCCTAAAATTCTCCCCTCTATTACCTTCTTCAAAATTCCACTACCGCTTAATACGCCTTTCATCCATATTTCTTGCCTCCATAGGATATCTCTCACAACACCCTTCACCTCACCCACCATCCCTAGTATTTCCTCATTTGTTTTCCTGTCGGTCCATTTCACCTTCTCCATTCTTCTCCACACCCCCATTTCAAAAGCCTCCAATCTACGTCTATCCTCTTGCTTCAGCGACCACGTTTCCGCGCCGTACATAGCTACGCTCTATATCAGAGTTTTATAACCCAACACTAGGATATCTTTATTTTTTATGCAAATATAAGGTTGCAACGTCACGTTCTTTCAGTATCACAGCAAAAGACAGATATGGCATCACTGCTCGAAGTGTTATTCGAACCATACGTTTGCCAGTTGTTTCGCATCTTGGCTACTGCGATCTTGCAAGTATTGCCAGGGAAGTTTCATATTCGTATTTATAATGGCCTTATTATTGGAAAAATGGGGACGTATTTGGGGTTAAAACAGAAATGATTATTTTTTACCAATCTATTTTATCATTCGCAAAGGTCTACAAAAAAGCCGTTCGTATCAACCGACCATCTGATGGGTATTATCATATGTATTGTATAGAACAGAGATGTCTCATGAAAATTAGTCATTCACTACAAAGCTAGATTCCTCTTGCCCTAGCTACTTATTTTGTTTTTCATTTTATACAGTAAGCCATTACTTACAAAACCTTTTTATCCCCTATCCCTCCCTATTCCTGTATTCTTCGCCTTCTCTCCCCTTTCCACGTACATTCTTTTTAATCCTTTTCTTTCATTACTCTCCGACCAATACTTATGTCCGGAGACTCCTTATGTCTGTCTCTAATTTTCGTTTTTCCTTATTCTTCAAACAGTTTCTCCAAAATACTCCCACGTGCACTAACCTGTGCACCTCCAATATTCACCTTCCCTCCTCTTGTGAGTCTCAAGGAAGTCACACTGCGTGCAATATGTCACGCCATTTCGCGTCATCAAACGTTGTGGGCATACGCATGTCGAACAGCACGTAGACACTTCTTTTTTTTCCTCCCAAAGGTCCCAGAGAATGTGCACGACCCAGATCTATCTGGCAGAGCGCCTCGCCTAACCGCCTCTCTCCGTTTCGGACACCCCACCCGGCTCTAGTCTCCGCAAACCCCCGTCTCAAACACACACTCACCAACACGCAGGCCACCTCCCCACCACTCGAGGAGGGGTGGGGAGAATCCTTCGCCTCCCACTCCTCACTCGTCCCTATTTCTGATTCTGATTACCTCCATCCTCCCCCACTCCCCGCCTGCTCCCCCACACACATCTACCACTTCCAGAGCACGCACTGCCTCGATCCAGGTTTATCGCCCGGCCTTGAGGTAGCTCAGCGGTAGAACTGATGAGAGAGAGAGGGATAGAGGGAGGGGGAGGGAGGGAAGGAAGTAGAAAAGGAAGGTGGGTGGGAAGAGTGTTCTCTTCCCGGGTAGCCTTCCCGCGGCCCCCTCTCCCTCGGGTCGGGAAGGAGGGAAACGAGGGTCGTTAAAGCGAAATCTCTCCGAACCTACCGCTTCCCCCTTCCCGTACCTATCTCGCGGAGATGAAATCCGCGGAAATTCGCCTTGCAACAGTTATTTTTTAATGGCATCTGTAGACATCCTTCTTCCCTCTCTCTCTCTGATACTATCTGATACTTTGGATTTCGTCATTTGTGGCAGAGGAAACGGTGGATATACACGCACACTCTCGCGCACACAGGGTTTCGCACGGGGGGCGTGCAGTCATCACCCTCGGCTCTCCGCTCGCTCGTTCTACCCAGAATGGATAAAGGAATTGAACGGTGTGGGGGGAGGGGAAGAGAGAGGCAGGAGGGGTGTGGGAGGGTGGGAAGGGAGTTGGTTTTCGGGGTGGTGGGCGCCTTATCGTTGGGAGACCCTTAACTGGGTCCGATAGCCACCGAGATGGTCCACTCGTTCAAGAACCTCGCTCCAATCAATCTATTGATCGGAGAGTAGAAAGATGTTTGGGGGGACTGGGTGAGGGTGTGTGTGTGTGGGAAGGAAGAGAAGAGGGCGAGGACGGAAAACCTTTTCTGCGGAGTTCCGATGGACCGGTTTTGAGGCAAACTGCGATTGCTATTCGAGGGGGATGAGGGTGCGTTCGGCGTAGTCATGACTTTGAGTGTGGGGGATTCGAGGAGCCTTGCTCTTGAGGAACTAGGAACTTGGGCCTTTGGAAGGTCGCTCCCCTCGCTGGGTGCATTTAATTGGCGGCTTCGGTCTTCCCCTTCCCTTCTCTCTCTCTCACTCTTTCGCTCCCGACCTTCTTTTCTTACTCATACCCTTTCAATTGTGCCCACCTCTTTCCTCACCCTTTCCTACTCCCACCGATGCCCTGTGATACTTAAACGGAGGCCGTTTTCTCTGATAAGATTTCTAATCATCCTTGTGCATTCCTTTAAAAGTGGCACAATGCGTGCATCAGCGAATTTCACGCGGTTTCGAAGGGACGGGATGTGAATTTATATTTCGTGACCCTTTGTCCATGATGATAGTTTAGGCTTTCACATGGATCTGGAATGAACCGTGAGAAGAGTGAAATAGGTTTCATATCGTTTCAACTAATGAGCTGGAGGTTAACGGAAAATTTTAGACTTTGTAGATATATCTGAAGGTGAAAAATGTACCTTTGATAAAACTTCCAAAATGAGAAAAAAAATCTTTCAAAAGCTAATTTTTGGCTCAGTATATTAGAACAGTGCAACTTTGATTTCTTGCAACACAATGCTTTTTTTAATTTTCAAGTCTCCAGAGTTGTGATCTTCTCTGAATTGTAAATAATAACTTGTTGGTCTTACAACAATTTGGTCTGGGAAATCTTCAATTGCGTGAGCTGTTAAATTAAATTTCTCCGTAAGAGAAATGTTCAAATGTTTTCCATGTCAATATATTCTGTCAAAATCTGGAGGACGAAATCTATAACGAAACAGTTACGACAAACTAACACCTTCCCTATTCTTTGCATTTCTTTATGTCGAGTATTTTAGATTGTTACAGAGAGAAACAAATATGAAGAAGATGTGCGACAGTAAACTAATTAAGATAAGAATCCAAAGATGCCGGTGGCCTAATCGGCTCTATTAGAACAATTACGCTCCCAAATACTGCGCTCCACAAGCAGGCCACTGTTGATAAACCTTTAAGTTTTAATTAGAAATAACTGCTCGAAAAAATTTCACATAATGAAAAACATTAAAATACTGCTGCCATTCAATTGCAGGTTCCAAAGAATTAAAAAAAATAGAAAAGTATTAACATTTCTGCATGCTCTTACTCTGATGTACAAGTAGAATAAATGAATTGATATACTTTTGAATGAATATTTTTTTTAGAAAATAAGGGTAAGTAACCACTAACATACGTTCAACTTTGATAAATGGATTTCAATCGCAAAGATAAATGTAAACATCACTGCAGCAGAAGATAGACATGCAATTTTTCATGCAACTAAGTCCACCCTGAGGTTTTTCCGAAATGTCATGTTTTCTTACAAAATCATTAGTTCAACCACCCGATAATGTTAACAAATTTCGAATGACTTGGTATTGAAAGCTACTTGACCACTGACCCTCTGGCACGTTTAACTTACTCTGCTCGTAAGTGAATCTATTGTAGCTATATACTATATCATAGATTCAATTTTATAGGGAATTACGTACGTATTGACAGAACCTATCAAACATTACGTATGAGCAAGTGAGAAAAAGACCTATCGTGATGCGGATTCGATATTAACCCTTTCCCCATCGCCGAGTGCGGTTACTGATTGGACCGATAACTGCTTCCGCACGGTGTTTCCCTAGTAAACCGCTAGTATCATTTTTTTCATCGGATATAAATGAAAGAGGCCCAATCATTAAAATATCTTTTTTATTTTATAAATTACTGGGATTATATTTTTTTTCATTGTTCACTTGAGTGCAACGGGTATTTAATGAGAAAGTATGACATTGTGACCATTTGTTTCCCTAGAGATATGTTGTATTAAGTTTACTGTGTTTAGAATAAAAAAGACCGAGTATTACCCTTTATACATAATGTATAAGTACATTATGTATTACCCTTAATACATAATGAAAAGTACATTATGTATAACCCTTAATACATAATGTATAAGTACATTATTTTATTTATTGAGTATATTAGGATCTTTTTATTACCAGAATTCATGTTAGGTTTTAAATCCCCAGATAATGATGTACTCGCAATATTTTACTGGTTTGTATGAAAGTATCTGGGAAAGTTTTCCAAAAAATAGATTTATTTCGGATATAGCTGCAAAATCTCAAAATTCTTCAAAGTACATCCGTTGAACGCCGACATACTTTTGCTAGCGGCTAGTCTATGACTGAAAGTGTCCTTGATTGGTTTTTTTTACAAACCTTATCGATAAATTTTATAAAAACTTTATATACCATTTTACAAGATGATGTTCCAACGATACACACATTAAAATAAACTGTTAACCAATTCCGCATACATTTTACCTCCCTTCATTCTTTGCCCCCCCCCTAACATCGTTTGCCCAACGTCCTTCCTTTAATCTTAGACTTCAAAATTCCATACCCAATCAAAGTGCTTCTTTGTATTTCTCCCAAAGACTCTATCCCGCTATACCTAGCGCTCCTCTTTTGTTTTCTCTTTGGCTCATTTTACTTTTTCCATCCTCCTTCAAAAGTCTCCAATCTACGCCTATCATATTGCGTCAATGGCTTCGCTATCACACTCAACATTAAAGGTTAAAGGAGTATTTTCTTAATATCCTTACTCGTATATTCAATCCGATTCAATCTAACTCGGTTTTTCTGTATACAGAGGGAAATATGAACTTTTTCATTTTAGAAACTTCTACAAAAATAAAAAAAAATGTTATTCTGATCCCTTATTGTTTGTGGTAAAAATAAAATCTTAAATCTATTTATTCTACATTAAGTCCCTCCAATTTTGTTGGCATAATCTCTCCTACCACAGTAAGATGAGGGTAATAATAATTTTTCAATACCTCTGCTAAAAAGAGACGCCCTTCCAGTTCATGGAGGAGCTTCAATCTGATCTATTTAACCTTCGCTTCATTAAGTGATTCCCAGGCTACCTGCTCAACTATTTTAGATACGCTACTAAGTTTACCATAACAACGTTTTACAAATCTAGCTCATCTGCGCTGCACGCGATCCAATTCGGCAATCAGTCCAACTTCATGAGGATCGCATTTGTTCGCAGTATATTCTAAATTAGGCCTAATCAGCACAATATAACATTTCAATTTGACATTTGCATCACATTCACAAATTACCTTTCTAATAAATCCTAATTTTTTGTTGGCTTGTCCGCATGTTCCCCGTATGTGTTTCACCCAGGAGAGGTCGTGAGTGAAGATAACGCCAAACTATTTAATCGAGTCTATGCATTCCATTTCGGTGTCCCCGATCTAATAGGCGTTCTGGAAGGAATTGATCATTTTCCAAAAATTCATCACTATGTACTTTTTAAAGTTCAATTTCACTGGCCAAGTGTCGCGCCAGAGTTGTATAGCATTAACGCCATCTGACAAAGCTGCTGTGTCCTCAGGATTACTGATATCGGGGTAAACCACTCCATCGTCGGCAAATAAACGTATCTTACTGGTGACTCCGGAGTCAAAGGCTATTCGTAGATATTAACGTAGAGTAGGAATTTAAGAGGTCGGATAACGCTAAGGAATACCTGACGCAACTTCTACTGTATTTGAACTAACTCTATCTATGATTACTCTATGTACCCGGATATTCAAAAAAATCGTTAATCCAACCAAATAAAGACAAGATGAATATTTTATTGACGCAGGCAAGGATTTGTGTGAAGTCAAGTGTAAAATGAGCATTTCATACTTTTACATCAACGGAATCATTCAACAACTGCTAATATTCCAGGAATTCCTTTCGGTTGCCAATTACGGAGTTTTTACATAAATATTTCGGTTAGGAATATATATTGTCCAATTTTACCCACCTGGTTAGGCCACCAGCAGTGTGGGTCAGTTTTGGGAAAGCACGGTGACAAAAAATGCTTTTTCATTCTATACTTTGAAAGATCCGAATTAGACCTTTCTTCCGTCAAATCCACAAGGAAATCGTCTCTTTTCCTTACGACAAGCCAAAATTAAAAAAGTCAAAATATGACTTCACCCAAGTAAAAATTTCTCCCAGTATTTGAGGCATTGTTTCGAGCATCTGAATGCAATTTTTAATGCTGTTTGGTTTTACGTTGCGTCTAAATAATTCATGAGACAGAATTTCTGGCATGACTGCGTGATCAACGCGTGCATAATACCTCATTTTTTTACGACGGCCATTTTTACGAAACGTTTCTGAACTATTTACCATAGTTATTATTACAGGGTAATCTACCGGTTAAGATAGGTTTATTAGATGGACACACTTATCAAATAAATATCTTGACACTCCTAACAAAACACAATCTAGCAACCTATTCTACATCAGGTCCCTCTTCATCTCTGTGTACTTCTTTCCTCCCTTCATCCCGTCCAGCATCCCTATCCTGTTCCTGCCCTTTCCTCGTTTGCCTAACATTCTCCCCTCTATTACCGTCTTCAACATCCCACTTCCGCTCAGTAAGCCTTTAATCCATTATTTCTGCCTCCATTGGATTTCTCCCAACTAACCCCTCTCCTCGTCTACCATCCCTAGTAGTTCCTCATCTGCTTTCCTTTCGGTCCATTTCACCTGCTCTATTCTTCTCCAAAACCACATTTCAAAGGACTCCAATCTACGTCAATCCTGCTTCAGTGACCACGTTTCCGCGCCGTTCATAGCACCACTCCTCCAGATTCCTTCCTCATAGACACTACCAGTAATTATATAGAGATTTCTCCTTCCAAACTTTCCTTAACCTTTCAATAGGTCCGCAGAAATGTTGTCTACCCCAAAGGCATTATTTGGTTTCATCTCCCTTAATGCCTTTTCTATTAGGTCGTGGAGTATGCCTAGCCCTAAGCTATCTTCCTCTACGTCATGTTCCTTTTCTATGTCTGACGTTGTCGGCCCAAGTTCATTACCATACAGTGTTTCTATATATTCCTTCCATCTCTATTGGATTTTTTCTATGCCAACTTTTATCTTACCCCGCTTATCTTTGACTGTTATCACCGATCTTCCCCTATAAATTACATAGTGATATCATTATGTATCTATATGTTTGATAAAACCAAACAATTAAAAAGAAGAGAGAAAAATCATCGATTTTTTTCATAATCCAACCTTTCCTAAATTTGTTTATAGTATTCATATTTTCACAACTAATTATCTTCATTGTGTTGATCTGAGTATGGAGGAATGTTTGAAGCCGGATGATATGCTTTGAACCTATGGGAGGGTGTTTTGGAAAAAATTCTAAGGGATGGTGTTTGGGGAAAAAAGGTCTTCCCATTCAAATATCCCTCTCGAAAATTAAAGTCTCTCATGTCTTCCGTACTTGCAGCATCCGACGGCGACTTATCCCTGTCTCCACTGCTGGGCGTCGCACTGGGGGCGGCGCTCTCGCTGCTCTCCGTCTCGCTAATCATCGCCGTCAAGGTCCGCCGGGCGCAGAGGGAGGGGCGGCGGAGGAGACAGGGCTCACGGCCTGCGGCCCCGGCTGACCCGGCCCCCATCGCCCTGCGCGAAACTTCGTCGGCGGCTGTGGTCGGCGGGAAACCCGCGACGGCGTCGGCCGACGCCAAGTCCCTGCTACTATCGGCGTCTCTCCGGCAGGCCTACGGCGGCGGCGTGGACGGTGGCGTGGAAGGCCTGAGGGAGCCGGGGGGCGTGGTTTCGGGGGGTCAGTTCGCCCGCCGCCAGCTTGACGGCAACCCTGTGGGGCACACCCAGCTGCCACCGGAGACGGTGGCCAGGCAGCAGCAGCAGCACCACAACCGGAGGCCGCTTTCCGCTTCGGAGGAAACCATGGGCTGCCAGGACGCCGTACCCTACCCCCAGGGGTACGCGACCCTCTCGGGAGGAATGGGAAGGGGAGGATGCGGAGGAGTCGAGGAGAGCGAGCCGGATGTCATTCCGGCCAACTTTGGTGAGTTTCTCGTGATACGTACTATGCGCGGTTTGAAACCATGCCAGTAATTGTTATCAATAAAGATTAGCCTTAGTGCATACGGTTAGATTCCTCGCCAAATCGACGTTTTTTCCTGTGCGATGTTTCCGATGTCTACATATACAATTCGCACAATTTTTATGGCAGTGGGCACTGGTTCAGTCCAAGTTTTTTCATAGGCTTTCATAGAATTTTAGGTCATCTTACCCTAGGAAGGTCTTTTATGTACTCGAAGTACCGCCACTAATTGCCCACGTTCCGTCGGATAAACTAGTTTATTTCCCAGATAAACTCTAAATTGTCGGGTCAATTGAGCCGCCTCCCTCTATCCGTTGGACGTACGTCGTAGTACCTTGTCTTTCTGAAATTTTTGAGCAGCTGATTTTCCATGATTCGGAATCGGAAGGACTTTTTCGAGCTTCCGGAAGAGGAAAATACCTTCAGTCTCTTTCTTTGGCTGTTATTATAATGTAGTAATCTGCAATGAAAGTGCTATGGAACAAAAATGAGATGAGGGGACAAGAAAACAATTCATTAACACAGAAGAAAAAATCTAAGACAAAATTCATTAGTTCATTCATTTTTTTGGAACTCCTCTAGAGAGGAGAGGCGGACAAAACGGTCAACCTTTCAACTAGTCCGGTCTATGTATTCTTTTAGCTTTGTTGTTTTTTGTCTCGGTCTTAGTCATAAATTATTTCAGTTCAATCCTCAGCGACACAGCGCATATAAAGGTGACCTCTTCATCCACAAACCCGATGGAAAATATCCAAATTTATTAGAAAATGCTTGACCCAATATTGAATTAGATCTTAATAGATAATCCTAAGAGCTTAAAATGTTTTTCTGTAAAGTTTGCGGACATCGACTGAGAGTGGATATGAGTGATTCGCTGTACCGGTATGTACACTCATTAAGGATTCAATCTCTTAGGACATCTTTTCAAGCCATGCGAAACTTGAAAATTAAGTTTGCATTTCTTAATTTACGTATTTTGTTGAAAATTCAATTTCCCTAAAACGTCCCCCTCCACGTTTTCTGGCTGCATGCATAATCTATTGTCTCTCCGGAAGACCCCTACTCGCAAGGCCGGGCCAACGTGCTCCTGAGGAACGGCTCCGCAGTCTTCCGGGAAGGGCCGGGCGCCGTGTCGTCTCAGGTGTCCCCGCAGCCCCTGGTCGCCGCCAGGACCCTGTTCGGATCGCACGTGGACATGGGGTCGTCGTACGCCTTACCCGGCGGCGGTGGCCTTGGGGCCCTGCCGTGGCTGGCCCCGCCGGCCGCCTCCTCCTCACCCTCCAACACGCCGCCCTCCTCATCCTCCTCCTCCGCCTGCACCATGCGGCCCGCACCCACGCCATCGCTCATCGCTGACTCAACGGCGGCCGCCAACGTAGCGGCGGTAAGTGGCTTTCCATTTCAGATTCAGTTATAAAGTATTGTTAATATTCCTATTTCCTCTAATTAAATAATTTACAACCAATCTTTGCCTGTGCAAAAATATTTTAGAGCGTTTATTAAATTTTTAACAACGTATGTGCACGGAACATTACATACGCCCCTCATGGTCAAAATTACAATATAAATGAGATGAACGACACTCGTTGTGTCGACAGATTAGTATCATAGGCATTGATTGGTGCCATGATATTTATTTCTCTGAATGTGTGTTTCGAACTGCTTAATAAATTGACATCATTTTTCCCCTTTGAGTAGATTTATTTATTCAACGACATATTATTCCTTTTAGCTCGATGCACTTTTCCCAACGCTTCCGCCACGTTTTGGAGCAGACCAAAAAGTAGGATTTCGGGAGGTCTTCAAAATACGTCTGTTATGTGATATACAAAATATATCTTTTTACCTCCTCTTTCGACGCGAATAGTTTTTCTTTGAGACATTTTTTCAAGTTTTGAAATTAAAAATGTCATTTGGTGCCAAATCTGGTAAATACGGTGGATTTTTTAATATTTCAAACTTTAATTCAATATCGCCATCGAAGCTGCACAAATATGAACCCGAGCATTCCGTGAAAATAATATTAATGGAAGAGATTTTTTTAATTGCCAAATGTTTTATACTGAGTTCTTTACTCCGACGGGGCAATAACGTCGCATTATACTCTTTTATTGCTTACACTATTATTTACTTACAAGTATAATATCGTCAAAAGTTATCCACTGAGAATAAACGCGGTATCCGTTTTTCTGAGATTGTTTTCATACCCAATTTTTTGTGCAATATTAAATGTTCCTTGCCATTCCTGTGACCTCAATTATTTCGCGAACTTTGATCTGTTGATCACTAAAAACCATATTCGTGGATTTTGGCAATCATTTTGAAGGAGTTCACTTCCAATGGGTGTCCCGAATTATGTCAATCATGTGTGGATATACGGCCTCGTTTCCAAATTGTAATATGTCGAAAATACCAGGATCAGATGTTCTATGAACTTCATCTAACTCATCTTTGCTTTGCTTTTTAAATAAACGTATTTAATCATCGTACGAAACTGGAACTTCATTTTCTTTCATTTTTCCACATAAGCAAAAGCTTTTTGGGCTAATGACAGTGGGGCCAGGTGACGAAAAGAGCAAATTTTAACAGCAGTCTGGTGAGAGATGAGGCTTACTATCGTAACACCAAACCTGTTAAATTTTCTAAGGAACCACTCACGTATTAATAGTGTTATTCAATATTGCAAGAGGGGGACAGCGATAGCACAGGTCAAATGGGTAGATTTGGGCATACTTTATCGTTCTGAATTTATGTATCGTATTCATCGTCAAATCAGCGCACCTCGAATCCGCAAACTCTTCTGATAAGTGCGTATCAATTGGATATGAGACCACTTTGTGAATACCATTTTGGGCGATGTAATTAATTAAAAAATTACGCTTGGTCATTATCTTATTTTCAGATAAGAAATTTTGATAAAAATTATTTTTGGTCTTATTCATTATTTGCTGCTGGACAAAGAATAGTGCTGTAAAAAAGTAGACTTTAGTTTATATTGAAGTGCTAGGTCTCGAACCATAAGAAAATCCATGAACCATGTTTAAAATCCCACATCCGACATGCTGCCACGATTTTGAAATTGACCCGGAAAAAATGAACTTAATGCAGACAGCCGTTCATATTCATTCGTCATGTGATAAATTGTCATAAGACCCGAAACATAACTAAAGGTCTATTTTTGGTTATTTGAAAGAGGTTGATATTCAACGCATATAAGTCCACATTAAACGTACACAAGGTACGCTGAAAACTAATGCACACAGGCTTATAGATGACAAACAAAAACAAAAAGAAAGATCGGGTAAAAAGTACATTAAAGTACAGTTCTTAAATTTCGAAATCATATGTTTATGTTTCAACATATTCACCGTTAAGGCCAACACATTTCTCCCAACGTGTAACAAGTTCCCAACAAAAATAAGACCGAATGAAAAATTCGGTCACTGAAAAAGACTTCTCGAATCCAAGACAATATTAATAGTTCAATTTTACTTGTTACATAATAATCATAATCCAAATGGAATATTACCTGACAGGATTCATGTAATAGAGACAAATTCAGAGCGAAAGGCTGTCGAAAACAGATGAAATTAAGAATTTGTTTCTTCTTTACGTACGTAAGTGTAAGGCTAAGACCCAAAGAGTCACGTTGTGGTTTTCTTATGGGTAGGGCGTTGAACTATCGACCAGAGGTTTTGATTAAAAATCAAAGTGAGTTTTTGGTTCAAATTTTGATAATCCTGTCTAAAAGTCAAGTGGTGCTAATTTCTGGGTAACAGTTCATCGTGGGAAACCCATTCAGAACCGCGTGCTGCATAACCACACGTGTTGTGAGCGCGAGTTTCACGGCTGAAAGCGTGATTGAGATCGTTTTAACTACGGCTCACTTAATTTGTGAGCCTACACCGATGGCGGTTTGTCGGTTTCGCACAGTTTTCTTCGGCGTATCTCCATCCGTGAATTTGACTACGATGTGAGGCGTTTGGAATAATGCGCGGCTATGTCAAACAAATTCACCTGAAGTTAGGTTATGCGGTAGTTATGAATCGTCACGATTTTTTACTCCGGATTTATTTAGAGGAGGTTATCGCTGGTAGTAGATTATGAAGTGTTTCGTTCATTCGTTATGTATGTTCGTTTCGTTCGTTGGAATATGAAATGAGGCGCCATTACACTATCTACATGTCATTTCCGTCTAAAACTTGAAAGAAAAATACTAATTTTTCTAAGAACGAAATTATTTCCCAAGGCCGAGTTTCCAATGATTCATATCAGGTAATAGCTGAGGCCAAGTTTTAGTATGCATGAAACATAAGGTTGATAAAGGTGTTGTAAAAATGATATGCATATAATACGATTTGATTAGTTTCATCCCCATCATGTAGGTTTAGTAAATCAAAATCACATTATATTTATTAATCCAGGAAAAAATAGAACTTGGGAACCGCGCCTGAGTCTAATTAATTTCTTCCCAAAACTGACGATGCGACATCTAGTAAGTTAATAAAAACAGTAATGCCGGTAGGTTCAAGACTGAACAAACTTTGATGGTTGGTTGATATGGTTGATTATTAGGATTAAAGAAAAGGGAAGACCCTTGTTCAGAACATATTTTACCCTAATGATCAAAGGGATTGCGAAAAGGTTTTGAAGCATCACCGGAGAGTTTAGAAGTATCTTTGAAGTAGCTCCGAAGTATCTTCGGAGTGTTTTTTCTGAGACTGAGATATTTTCTGAGACTGAAGATATTTTCCCAAAGAGAGCTTTGGAGTAAAACTGGGAGTTGATTACAGCGGAGATGGTTGGTGGCAAAGGGTTGCTAGGTCAGGTCATGTTAGGTGTAGGTGATGAGTGGAGTAGTTTGGGAATCCTGCAAATATAATTGACAGGTCACAGGGACTGATTATCAGTTCCTTCTTTCCCCAGAGGATGGTAGTTGAACCACCGAAAATTTGGAATACTTTTGATTGCCATTTTGTAATTGTTTCTCAGAGTTTTTGTTGTGGTATCTCACTCCCATATAAATTACATATATATATATATATATATATATACATACATTCAAACACGAAATCCCGCCATACGGCGAACAAATATTACCTCACACATAGAAATATATACGGAAAAATATAAGGAAAGGGGATAGGAAAACACATAAAAGACGAACCGCAAAATCCCATCATATGACGAACAAATATTTATCCACAAGGAAATAGATATAAGGAAATGGGATAGGAACATATTCATACATTCTTACCTCATTGCTCTCGATTTGGAGAGGACTTCTGTTATTTCTCAGGGTGAAGAAATTATGAAAGGCTTGCTTGTGGGAAGCGGTGAGTTTAGGAATTAGGTGATCGAAAAAGGTGCGAGATTTTGTGGAACAATGGTGGTTATTGATGTATGTGGTAAGGAACGTGGTCGCCTTTGCATACCCTCCGCCTGTTTGCCACCTCGGTGACAGAGAACTCGGATTCCTCAGGCAAACGGAATGACAGTTAATGTCGAATGAGTTAAAAATCCTTCGAGGGATAAAGGTCGTAATTTCGAGTCACGACACGACAGTTACAGACAAAGCTGCGATGTACATACTGGAAAAGTCGGTCAGTCGTTTGTTTTTGAAGTGGGTCACTTATGATGGGACGATATTTATGCGATGATTGGGATGCGCCTCTGTTTGTTTCCTATATGACCTTCAAGTGAAGTGTCTATCGCACGAAGTCGCATTGCACTCCTGTGACAGTAATCTGCCTAAGTGAATTTGAATTGAAAATAAGTCTTCTGGGTAAGTCTCTGTGCAAAGTGAACTATATGAATAAACTTGGACTTTCTAAACCTAAGGACTGTGCAAGTTGGAAAGATCAAGAGACTTGGAGAGATGATAAACCCTTCGAAACCTCGAAATACCTCTTGCCGAAATAATTTGAGTTTCCTCCAACAATATTCAGGGACGGAAATTATTGTGCGTACCTCTCCGGTAAAATACAAATATTATGAGGAAAACACTGTTAAAAAAATGTTTCTTGACCAGCTATGGAACACCTATATACCCTGCAAAATTTGGCAGGCACTATGTTCTCAGCCAATACATTGTAGCAATGTTTTCAGTTCCGCCTTAAGTCAAACAATTGTTTTTGATTTGCATTTCTTTTCATTACATATCCCTGTATAATATCAGATCAACTGTGTGTTTCATTCCCATTCATGGCACTTGGATGAGAACGCGAGGAAATGTATGTTTTGATGCAAGTTGAAAAGCACAAAGGTATACCCAAACTCGCAATTGTAGCCTCCAAATGGTCCCACACAACACTGATAATTCTAAGGTCTATTCCCAAGAGCGAGCTATTATCACATTGAAATTTAATAGATGCTGATTAACTGAACGAAGGAGCTAAGGTAGTCTTTGCTATAGGAGACGCAAAAGAAAACGGTAATCATTTGAAATTGCAATTACTTTTTGATACCCTTCGGATGAACTGCTCAACTCCTTACCATTCTAATAGAATAAACGACTACTAACGCCACGAGCAACGCTCCGTAGTCATTCTATCAACAAATATAAACTAAATACTACTTGCTCTAGTAACTAAATGCCTACAAATCCTAAAAAAATGGAGCTTTTCATGGAATGCTCTACAAAATTAACTAAGTGAAGCTGGCCTTGCACGTTAGATCAGATGGATAGTAAATCAGATTAAATATATATGAATTTAGTAAACCATATGCTATTGATGTACTGGATCTTAGAATTCATTATAATATGGCAATTTTTTAAATACTAAGTGTTCTTTGACATTTTAGACTGCAGTTTATTTAATATCAATATGTATCAGATTCAAGGTTAAATCACTATCAGGAAGTAAGAAGGGAAGATCTTGCCTAACAATAAAAGATAAGTGTTGTACGATAATAGTTGGCACACAAAAGATCCAGGAGAGATGGAAGGAATATATAGAAGGTAAAGGTAAATATGGTAAAGAACTTAGGCCAACAAGGTTAGACTTGAAACAAACATGACTTACGTAAAGATAGCTTAGGTCCATGAATACTCGACGACGAGATAGAAAAGGCATTAAGGGAGATGAAACTAAATAAGGCCTTTTGGGTGGACAACATTCCTGCGGAACTATTGAAATGTTTAGGAAAATACGTTGTGCAGAGAAAAAACGTTGTTCTCAGGATCATCAACAAAAGGATAGAGAGTAGGGAAAATGGTTACTTGGGAGATGATCAGCTTGGATTTAGGAAGGGGATAGGTACGCGTGCTGCTATTGCAGCAATGAGATCACTAATCGAGAGTAATATACAATACAATCAGGACGTATTTTCCGGTTCCTTATATTTCGAAAAAGCTTTTGATAGAGTGACTTACGAAAAACTAATAAGTATATTGCAGAAAATAGGAATGGATTGGAGGGATAGGAGACTGATCTGCAACCTGTACATACCTCGTATCTCAGACTGCACTACGTACTGAGAGTCCGGATGGGCAGTGATGGGAAGTTGTGTAAGGCATGCACAATATTACCGGTGCTGTTCAACGTACATGTGGAGGAAATGATTAAGGAGGCAGTGGAAAAACTGGATGTAGGA
The DNA here is from genome assembly GCA_037158775.1 of Hetaerina titia. Classification (NCBI taxonomy): domain Eukaryota; kingdom Metazoa; phylum Arthropoda; class Insecta; order Odonata; family Calopterygidae; genus Hetaerina; species Hetaerina titia. The sequence continues at coordinate 84,208,110 of CM073778.1, forward strand.
ATGAAATTCGGCGGTAAATTCGGAAAATCAGTTAGGTTGGCTGATGACCAAGTTAAAGTTTGTCAGTCAGCTAAGGGGTTGCCAGCATTGCTCAGTGAATTGGAAATTCAGTGCAATAGGTATGAGATGAGAATCAACATTAATAAGACAAAGGTTATGCGATTTTCTAGAAAGAAAAGGGCCGAACTAAACATTAAAACAGGATGGTAAAAAATAGAGCAGGTAGAGCAGTTTACATATCACGAAAGTGTTTTGGACCAACACGGTCAAAGTAGTTGGGACGTAACGAGAAGACTTGCGCTAGACAAAGAGTTTTTCTCGAGGAGAAAGGACGTTCAGTAGGGAGGTAAAGAAAAGACTCGTGAAAACTTTGAAATGGAGTTTTGTTATGTACGGCGCGGAAACGTGGTCGCTGAAGCAGGAGGATAGACGTAGATTGGAGGCTTTTGAAATGTGGGTGTGGAGAAGAATGGAGAAGATGAAATGGACCGAAAGGAAAACAAATGAGGAAGTACTGGAGATGGTGGGTGAGGAGAGTGGTTTGTTAAGAGATATCCTATGGAGGCAGGAAAAATGGATGATAGGCGTATTGAGCGGTAGTGGGATGTTGAAGACAGCAATAGAGGGGAGATTAATGGGCAAACGAGGAAAGGGGCTGAAACAGAATAGGCATGTGGAACGGGGTGAAGGGAAGAAGGAAGTACACAGAGATTGAAGGGGGACCTGATTTAGAGTAGGTTGCTGGATTGTGTTTTGTTAGGATTCACAAAATATAATGTTTATTTTGTAGTTGTTTCCAACCAAAAACCTACCTTAACCCAAAACAAATTTATCACATTGCATTTTGATTGGCTTTGGAATACTAAATACTGTAATAGATAGATATATTTAACGAAATTGTGACCAGATTACCCAATATTCCATTTAACCCAAAATGATAGGGAGGAGGACATTAGGCAACCGAGGAAGGGCAAGAGAATAAAAGAAGAGGCAAGCAAGAGGCAGGTCGGAATGGCAGAAAATAGAAATTAAGAAGGAGTTCTTCACTTATGGGTTTAGGTTGTCTTGTTAGATTATGTTAAGTAATGTAAACGTAGTTAGTTTGTGTCAATCCAAAACATTCCTTGAAAGGTGTGCTACTAAATTAATGTATCAGATATTATCACTCATAAAGAATAAAAGAAGTTATTTGCAGTGAAGATGTGTGGATTATGTCGGAGATTAAATGGGGAGGAATGGCTGACGTTAAGTCTGTTGGCGCATTAAGTCCACATAATATTGATACTTGAGAGTTATTTTCTTTCGACTCTTAGCGCCTGGTAATCATTAATAAGGAGAGTTTACTTGGAAGTCTTTCGTTTGAAGGAGAGAACACCTAGAGCCAGGCGGATTATTTTGGAAAAGCGGAACATTTGACGAAGTTCATCTTTGTATTACTTTCAATTCATGCACAATATCGAATGAAAGCCCATGAAGAGACATTCTGCATTGAACTTTTGCTCTCAAAAAAAAGTCAAATAATATTGAAATATATAAATGCGATACAAATGACTTCTTGCTAGAGAAGGAGGTATTTTAGGTAACGCATAACCAGCCTTAAGAAAGAATATATTTGAAGTGTATGTCGCTTATGGATCGAAATTGGTAGTAGTGAAATAAAATGTATTGTGAAAAACTTTCCAAGTTTAACTATTCAGAGATTACAATCAATCTCTTTCAACATTTAAATCGCCTCATTAGCATCGAAATTGAGCATTGAAATTGTTAATGATAGTATTTATACTGAAATATTTTCATTCGTCAGACCTTTTGAACCAAACTTTTTTACCAGACTTTTTGAAACAGACTTTTTTCATTAAATACTTTTTCAAGTTTTATTTAAATGGAAGTCGAAATAGTTTAATTTGTTTTTCTCCTTTATTTTGAAATATAATGAAATTGATTTTTGTATGGTTACATGTTGGGTTTATAATTGGATAAGGGGTGTTTTTTATTTAATCGGAAGAAAATAATGTGTAGTAAAATTTATAATTTTAATTATTTATATTTACTGATCATTTTTATTAGAATGGTAGCCCCTTGATAACTGTCAATATCCCGGTCAAGGCAAATGATTTTCACACTCTGAAATTATTGCATTAAAATGCATATTAGCGGATGAATCCGTTAAAACTGTGGCATTTCCCGCAGAGTCTTGGAAAGAGCTGGACTGCTCTCCGAAGCCCTTTTGTTTGATTTCGTTTGATGTTCCCAAACTCTGATGGGAAAATTTCACTCCATTATCACTCTAACTATAGAAACATATCTAACAGTGCTCTACCCTGTACTATCGACGGAGCCATCTGGTTGATTACTGTGGCGACGCATTTTAAAAGTCGAAACTCGTAAGCGAATTTTCGTAGATTCATGCAGACCTTTTCTAGATACTATAGTCACATTTTTAACGATAAGGTAAGGGACTAAACACAAGTTATCAAATATATTCTATGCTTTCAGGATTAAATTTTTGGAAATCTATTCTCATTAATGTAAAAATACAAATTTAAATGGGATCCTCACGAATTGTGCTATATTGTCCAATTGGACTTCTTGAGGCGTAGATGAGCTAGACGTAGTTAGGATAAACTTCGGAGCGTATTCAAAATATTAGAGGTGTTAGGCTGGGCATCACTCAAGGAGCGAAGGTTACAAATTACAGATTAAATCTCCTGCATTAATTGGAAGGATGTTGATGATATATTATTAGCCCCATCGTACCACGGTAGGCGAAGGTCGTTAAGGGTAAAAAAGAATTCGGGTCAAAATTAGTCTGATGTGTATTTAACCCTTGCCACACGCCCTCTCGCTGTGACTTGCGAATACGAAAACTAAAAAAATAACTAAAAATACGAAAACTTATTTCCCGAGATTTGTTTTAACTTTCTCTGGTTCTGGAACGGTAACTATCGCCGGTGTTCGGTGTGGGGCTAGTTCCCCTGCCTTATACCATCCTCTGCGGGAGGCAAAGGGACCTAACTTTTGACGCGCGCCAGGAAAACTGAACGCAGAGTCAGGAGAATGACGAGGATGCAAGGGGGAAGTGAGTAGATGATGGAAGTCGTGATTTGTCGTCGGTGTGGAGGGGACCGGCGTCCCACGGGGAAGGGAGCGAGGTGGTGGTCGGGTGGGGGCAGTGAATGGGGGGGTGGATCAGGAATGGGGATGGACGGCGACACACGCTCGGGGTGGTTGGGGAGGGGACGGCTCGGGGGTACGTCTTGGAGGCGCAGCCTGGCAATCGAGCCACGGATCCTTCACTGCGCAAACAGGCCGAAAAATAAATAACTGCCTTCGGCCCTTTATTTGATCCGACATGAGTCGCAAACAAGCGGCGTAGGGTTTTTTGCCGAGGTCCTCCTCTGGGAAAGGGGAAGGGGTGGCTGTTAAGGTACACATTCTCCGCGTCGGAGATAAATGCGTTAGGGAATGAATTATATAATACATATTCAGTAGAGTGGTTGTAGTAGCCTAGTGGGTATAAGAGCTCGGCAATCGGCCTGAGGGTGGTACGTTTGGACCTTCCCGAGTGAACACAAACTCGGTGATTTTCCAGATACCCTTGGGCGCATGTAAGTACCTTTAGCAAATTAGGGAAAGGCACGGACATTTTGGTTCGATCACGGATGCTCATAAAAAATGCGTTTTAGTGATTGATGTTAATATGATCACACTAACAAAGCTGTCTGTTCTTTAAATGTCGCGTTAAAGAGCATGTAATTCGTGGATTGCCACGAAGCCACAGCATATTTTGCTATAGACGGTAGATAGATTTATGATTAAGCGTAGATTCTAAATAGATGTAGTGTTTAAGCGTAGATTATAGATTGATATGATGTTTAAGCGTAATAGAAAAGCCGTGACTGCGGCCAACGCTGAACGGTCCCTCAAACTTCAAAATTCGTATTTCATAAGACATAGACCTTAGCCTCTAGGGTGAGTCCTCGCATATATGGGTTAAATATTGCCCACATACATGTATATTTTACTAGGGCTTCATTGCAATTCAAATAAATGTTTTCGAGGTTAAATTGTATCATTGCTGAGCAAAGGTGCGCTATTCTTACGCCGAAAGCAGAGATCCGATTTTCGGAAGTTCCAATTCAGCTTCTACCCTTCATATCATATTTCTCTTAAGCCCGACATTCTATTCATATTGTTATTCACCAGCAGTACCCCATCCGATAATGTCCCATGTTCAATTAAATTTCATTTCTTTCTAATATTCCTTCTTTGTTATCCTAAAAAACTAGACTATTTTTATAAAAGGTATTATTTGGTGTCATATGTCAATATCATCTTATAGCTGATTTAAAGTTTAAGACCATCACAAGGTGAAACATTTTTCGGAAAATTTTCGTTTTAATGACCGTCTATCCTGAAAGAGTTCATGAAAGGCCAATCTTTCCTCAAAATACGCATTATTATGCGTCAACATGTTCGCGTTGCAAGTCATCCGAAATAAATTGGGCAATGTTTGTCAAAGGAAATGAGAGTTGAAGGGGAGGAGAAAGTTGAGCAAGGGAAGGGATTGAAGTGGAATAGGGTATGAGATGAAAAAATAAAGGATGTGTAAGGGATTTTGGCTAGTCATTTCTTCATCGAAATTTTATTCCCTTTTTGATACGGTTAGATTACCAGAGGAAAGAGAGATACATTCAATCCAAATGGTTAAATTCGTAATTTTTTCTTTCGTGGAATCCTATCTGTTTATTTAGGAATTAGAAGTATGGAAGCTCTCTGCCAGCATGAAAAATACCGTCCTTAACTCAGGTGGTCAATTCTTCCTGCTATTCCGTGTACGCTGTCCAGGATATATTGATATATTGGAAATCACAGAATCTGAATTAATCTGAGTGGTCCAGTAGGCATCACACGATTTGGAGGATAAATCCCTTCTATTTTTTTTATTTTGTGTGTTATTGGAAAGTATTACTTTGTGGAATGGGGCAAAAATTGTCGTTTACAATTTGGATGATTTTGTTTTAGTTTGGTTTTATTTTCTTGATTCTGAATCTACGATGCCATTCCCCCAGAAGTTGTTCAATGAAGGTAAATTCTGTTGCCATTCATTTAAAGGCCTATTTAAAAAAATTGGTCGTTCCATTTTCATGTATTGGACATTTATTAATTCCGAAATTTGATACTTTTGAAAAAGTTTTTAGTTCAAAACTCGTCATTTTAATTTATTTTAATTTAATCCAAAATTCATCATTCGTCATTGATGTACTATTTTTGATATTTTTAGCAAAATAAACTTTATTTCATTTTTTTGCCCAGATTAAATATACGAGAGATATACTATATATATATACATATTTCTATTCTATACTATATATATATATATATATATATATATATATATATATATATAGTATAGAATGCAGAGTATGCAATTTCTTAGCTGCCTGACAAACTAAAGCTTTATCACCAAAGAACCTAACTAATTTTATGGATTCCCCAAAGTCTTTCATTCTTACGCGTATCCAGTTGTTCCCATACTGCTTTCACCATTTCATCTACGGTCGTTGAAAAATACAGGTTATAATGGACAAAACTGTGTTACTCTTCTTAACACTGTCCATCCACACTCTCCATCCGTCACTCGTACTTGAGCAGTCTGAGACATGTACAGGTTTTTGATAAGTCTCTTATGCAACCAATCTACACCTATTTTCTACAATAAATTTACTAATTCTACCCGATTCACTCTATCACACGCCTTTTCAAGATCTACGAAACAGGCTAAGTCTTGATTGTATTTTGTTTTCCTCTCGATTAGTGATCTCATTACTGCAATGGCATCACGCATACTTAAACGCAAATCCCTTCCTAAACCCAAACTGATCACTAAACATTTAATAATTACCTAAGTAATCAATGGCCCTACTGGCCCTTTCGTTGATGATCCTGAGAAGAACATTGGGAAATCAAAATTATTGTTCTGTCGCCCTAATATGGTGTACCCTTTATCTTTTTTGGAATAGAAACGAACACTGATCTGACGAAATTAGTCGGCCAAATTCCTTCCTGAAAAACCCCTGCGCATTAGTTAATAAAAATTTTTCCTCCGAAACCTTCCTAAGCCTTAAAGCAGTTCCACGGGAATGTTTTCTCCCCCTACGGCCTTATTTGATTTCTATTTCTAAATGCCCTTTCTATCTCGATATCGAGTGTTCCTGGACCTAAGCTATCGTCATCTACGACAAATTCTCTAAGGGCTAATTTATTATTATTCTTTATGGTCTTCTATTCTTGCTGGTCTAATTTTTTTTAATATACAGTTCTTCTGACAGATTCCTTCCACTTACTAAGATATCTACCTAAGCTATCGTCATCTACGACAAATTCTCTAAGGGCTAATTTATTATTATTCTTTATGGTCTTCAATTCTTGCTGGTCTATTTTTTTTAATATACAGTTCTTCTGACAGATTCCTTCCACTTACTAAGATTCCTTTCACCTCTCTTGGATCATTTCTGGCTTAGCAAATATTTTCTCTGACTTTTCTTTGATTGTATGCAACGTTTGTCCCTTCATACTTCCCGATAGTGTTTCAGCCTCCTAAAAAAACCCATCTTTTTCACCTATCCTATGCGAATTCCACTTCCAAATTTCACTCACTGAAAGACTTCGTCTTCTAGTACGCTTCTTTTGCTCTAACTGTAGCCCGTCTCAATTTATTATTGAGCTCTTTGTAGTTTCTTCTGCCTAACTCTGCATTACGTTCTTTCATTTCCACCTGTCATCTATCTTTGTAACCATCTCATCCGTGATTCATGGTTTTGTTGCCATTTTCCTATGAACTGTTCCCATAGTCTCTCTTAAGACTTTCATTTACATCTATCATCTACTTAATACCCGCAAGCCACCGCAAGGGCGTGTGGCTTGCGGGTATTAAGTAGATGTTGTGTTAGGTCACCATCCGTAAGAGGGGAAAAAACCGCATTTTAAACCAACACATACACGCTAACCCATACCGACAGTGGTCCATACATTAATGCAAAAACCCTATCATTATACACGCACACAAATACATATGCTATCATCTAACAAATAATAGCAATTTTGGATGCAGTAAGAAACTCATCTAACATGGTGCAAGCTAGATTTTGAGGGTAAACCTGATAATGATGAGCTTCATCGAAACCATGGTCGTCTTGCATTAAAAGTAGTCGTCTTGCATTAAAAGTAGTCGTCTTGCATTAAAAGTATGTGGAAGTGTAAAGTTTTCCTTAATTTTTTACCCTCACAATGAAGGAATGCCACAAAGTTAAGCCTGCAACTGTTAACTTTAAGCTAGATTTTGGTAAGTAATTGATGTCACTTTTTTAATATTCTCTTTTTTCCTCAATAGTACTCAGCCTTCCTTATCAACTCAGGTATTGCTTTTTTCCATTTCATTTCCTAATTCGCCTCGGGTATTATATGACTATGACTCCTTTTATTTCAAACTCTTCATGGCCACTAAATTGTTATCCGAGTTTGTATCTGCCCCTGGGAAGCTTCCTGGAGCAGCGTGATTAATTCGACCACGGTGTTCCAAATTCTTTGTCTAACAATAATATAAGTGCAACTGATACATTTCTAAATCCCCCTGCACTTTCTATGAAAACCTAAGGTGATGACTAACCCCGCTCTTCGGCAGAACTCAATTGCTTTCTCCCCGCGGTCATTCCACGTACTTAACAGCGGACTGCATCAAGGACGCCTCCAAAAGGAATATGGCAGCAGTATTTTTGGACGTCAGCAAGACGTTCGATCACGTCTGTTTTTTTTTATCTCTTGCGAAAAATACGGCGTATAATCTTCAAGTGGATGTTTCGTACGGTTTTCTTTACAGGAAAGCTCTCTTTTTTCATATTTTATTTTTTAATTTTATTTTCATATTTATTGACTTATCTCAAAATTGTGCATTTCGGTATTTTTTATTTGCCTTTTCCAACAATCGTAGTAGTTTCTAGCATAGAATATGCCAAACCATGCCAAAGTGAACTTGGAACGGTTTTCTTCCACGAAAGCTCCCGTTTTTATTCATGTACGTGACCTCATCTCCACCTCTTTCTTCCGTCGCATTCCAATTCCTCATCGCTATCAAATACTTCCCTCCAGGAACATTCGCAATGATGCCCTATAACTACTCGTACTGATTAAATTGATTTCTTCCTCCCTATGATTGCTTGATGGCATGTCTGACTGATATACCTGAACAATAACCTAATTCATTTGTTCCGCTTTCACCTTACACAGGTAATATTTTCTCAGGTGTTTACTCTATATTTGCTTTACTTCTTACATTAATTAAAAATTTGGTCTGTTCTTCTCACTACATTTCTCAGTTGTCTTTGTCAATTGGTGATTTACTTTCCAAAGTTGCAGTCATCTTTCAAAGAATATTATTGAGTTTTGGGCCTGGCTGTAAATCATGTATACTCTAGATTTTTCTCGGGTAAGCTAACAAATTCATGGAAAATTGACTAAAATTACTCCCTTTATGACTCTCCATTAATTTTAATCCTAAAAATTTTGAATTAGAATTTATTGGTTTTGAATGACATAATGCACATTATATTTTCCATACTTATGACTTCAGTCTATTGTTAATAGTTTCTAAATTGGTGAATGGAGAAACTTATTTGAAAGTATATTAATTATATTCAAATAGTATCTTCAATTAATTAGTCCGCCATTTTGACATAAAAGTATACATTTTTTATTTGAAAAGTAACGAGAAAAGTTTCGGAAAAATATATTTATTTCAGATATTGCTACAATGCCTCAAAATTCTTCAAAGTGCATCCATTGAGCGTCGATACACTTTTACCTACGACTTTTCCGCGACTCGAAGGTTCCTTGGTTGGCGAGAAGATCCTTAAGGATGCGCGTGCAAGCTTCTTTGACCGCACTTTGGGTACTACGGTGGGAGGATCCTTTGAGGGAGAATTTCACTTATGGAAATAGAAATAATAGTCAGCCGGTGCCAAATCGGAACTGTAAGGGGGTTGTGGAATCGCGTCACTGAGCAGATCGTCGCAAGCAGACATTGGGGCTCTGCTCTAGGTCGTCCGTCAAGACCTTCGGTACGAGTTTAGCGCAGATCTTTCGCATCGCCAAATTTTCAGTTATAATTGTGTGTACTGTCATCTTATCAACGGTAGTACGACCTGCGATCATGCGCACACCGACGGTCTCAATTGAACGCTTTGCATGTACTTCAGGAAATAATTGTTACCGGTGCTTTTTATGCAAACCGTGTATGCATGTACTTTTAGTCCTAAAGATTAATATGAATGTGCTCATCTCGTGCTGTGGTTGTGTATATCAGTTTTTAAAAAACCAATGGTTGTTTGTACCAAGTATTTTTCCTTCTAAAATCCATAAACAAATGTAATATTTTGAAAATTATAGGGAGACATTGATTGGACATGATTGCAAATGATGGAGACTGAAAAACAATTTCCCATGAAGGAGTTTGAGATTGCAGTCTATAATAATAACATCTTTAGTATTTTCAGGAGTATATCTAGTATATGAAGATGAGTTATATTACCAGTTTACCAGAGAGAACACGGGTAGTATAAATTTGAGTAGATTCAGCCATTTAGGAAATTTCTTTTAATTCGTTTTTGCACAATACTATTATTTTTGGTTCCCAAACGCTTTTCTAATTTTCTCTTATTTAACGAAAAAAAATTTTAACTGAAGTGATCGAGTAAACAACGTTTATAATTTGTATTTTATGAATTTAGGTAATTATCTGAGACTTAACAGTGTTGAATACAGTATCTCCATATTGTAAGGAAGATGAAAATACTCAGCAATTACATAATTCGCCATTTATTGATTACAGGGATATGGCTTCACATGCCGCGCAGCATCATCACCTGCTGATCCTGCGCGCCAGCGAAACCATGGTCGACTGTTAATTAATTGTTAATTTTAGAATTACAGTGTTTTTTTGCCTTCCTTGGAATCGTAAAAATTCACGATTATTAGGCAATGCGGGCTCAGGGAGCAGCAATATGCATGGCTAAGAATTCCTTCGTTTCTACGAGGATTAGAGTCAATTGGGTTTTTTTCAGATGGAGTCAATTTTCATGATATTCATTCCGAGTATTTTTTATGCAATGGTAGGATCGAGATGGTGCGGTGGCTATCGTACTAGCATCCCACCCGGGCCCAGGTACGAATCCCGGCGGCGTCGAATATTTGTCACTGATATCTTTATCCCTACTTGAGGTACTTTGTGGAGGGCACTTTGAGAGAGTGCGCCGTCGGATGGGACGTTAAGCAGCGGACCCCTTTTGTTAAGAGTAGGCTAATGCCGATGCCGGGTTTCACTCCACCCTTCATTCTTTTCTGTCAATCCCTATTCATACAAATGACCTCAGCTGTCGGTCGCCGTCGGAGTAGGAAAACAATTTCGTGGGTCGTGATCGTCCAGTGAGAAAAGCTCTGGACCGCCCACCGAGAGGCACAGATTAAGATGGGCAAGTGGATCTGAGCTCTGTCGGAATGGAGGAAATGAGAGCTCGGTTAGCCTGTCAGTAGAGCAGAGTTCCTTTTCGTTCGCAGGTCGAGAGGCAACAGACGGACCAGTCTCCCTCCCTGGGCAGTCCACCGCCAGCCATCGTCCAGGTTCCCACCTCGATGCCCGCCATGGCCTGGGAGCGACCCCACGACCTGAATCTCCGCAGCCGATTGAATGGAGGAGCCATCTTGCCACCGGTCCAGAAGCCCGTGCTCCCGCCGGGCGACGGCCCCGTGATGCAGCCAGCGACGACGGCGCCGGTCAACCCGAGCTCGGACTTCGAGTTGAATGGAGTGGTGATCAAGGAGCGCCTTATGCAGGCGAGGAGGCTGCCCGAGAGTTGCGTCTAAATAATGTGGAACGTTTTGAGGCGCTTGGTCAACGATAGTGGATGCATTTTTTCCGAGTTGGAGAAATGTGCGCGGGAATGCGTGTGGCAGTGAGAAACTGTTTTTTTTTCTAAAAAAAATGCACAAGTATAAATAGAGCTGTGAATATGAGTGTAGAATGGTTGGATGTTTTTTTAACGTGCCTGCAGCGGAGTGCATCGGTGTGGTTCGTCAAAACAAAATGACTGGGTAACAGTTTGTGTACTCTCTAGCGAGCGCATTTCCCGTGTGGTAATTGACGACCCTTCATATTACAATTCTGAACACTTTGGTGACGAGGGCAATAAGCATAAGAAAACTAGAATAATCATCAACTATGCCATGGATAATTCGGCCAAACGATTTTTTTATTTTAAGTATCGTATTTATTTTTTTCGAGTGCTGGCCGAACCTAATGAACCTAAAGAAGTGGGATTCTTTTTCCATGTGAAATAGCGGGAATCGGACCTCTATATAAGTGTAAATAACAGATATTTGTTTGCATCGTCGATCAGCGAAGGATGATGATGTGGCTTCCTTATGCGCAATTTTTAGCGTCGCGAATGAAGCAACATATGACTGAAAAGAATATACGGGCATAAATCCTATAGACACTGCCCGTTAGCACGGGAAGTTTACCAAATATTGGCCATCGATTACTTAGTAGATCTAGCCAGTGAAATATATCTTTTTCTGAAACACTGATTTACCGGATTTACTGTGAAATGTTCCTCCAAAGAATGACCTTATGTTGAAGTTACGTGAGAAGAGAGATATTTATTTCTGGTACAGTGCGTAATGTGAAAAATATGTCGAGGTTGAATCGCAAAAAACCCCTTCTTCCTGAGAGTTTTTTATATTCCAACAAAATATCATGTTTTTACGTCTGAAGAAAGTAAATGTTTTAAAAAAAGTTAGACATTTTAGGAACGTTTTTCCTTTCTAAACAAAAATATTTTATGGCATAGCAGAATCAAGTAAGTGTCTTCTGATGTTACTTGTGAATCAAATCAGATACTCTGTGCTCCTCTCAAAAGATAGCGAAATGATGGACGAGGTCCTTCGTATTTGTTTCCATAAAAATTGATTGATTTCTACCAAATAATCTTTAAAATTTCTACTTGAATCATATCCGAATGGTTTTTCGCCATGCGCCACTGAATGACCCACGTTAAATCTTTCACTGCAAAGCAATCTTGTTGCAGAGAAACCTTAAATTACTTTTCATGTGTGAGACAGGAAAAAAATCCGTAGAACGGAAAAGATATTCGAACAAATATATAAAACACATTGCGCGCCTGTTTTAACGCGACCCATGCAGCTAGCATAATCAAACGCACACACGTACATCGCCGTGGGTTCCCTCGCTTGGTAACTCTCCGGACAATGCTAAATGGTTTGTGTATGAGAATGATCTTGAAAATATTAAAAAAAACTCATTATCTCATATAGACATTTGTTTGCGGCGCTTCTGCGAGTTACGGTGTAAAGCTGACACATCCGTTCGTCGTCTCACACGTGGACTCTCGTCAAATGAAACGGATTTTTTTTAGATATCGCATGGTAATAAAACATTCCATATCAATCTTGCCCCATATCAATCCCCGATAGCTATTTAAATGTTTAACATTGCCAGAAGAATAATAAATAAGTCATTTGTGTCAATAATCTGGGATCAACGATCCAGATGCCTTAAAAATTTTACAAAAAACATAAGGCTAAAGTGTATACTTTCAAGTGCTGAAGGTCCCCAAAGGTGTAATATTGTTATGCTGTAAAAACTGAGAAGTTGATGAATAATAAATGATGTCCGTATTGGTGTGAAAATAAAGTTGATGAATTTTTATATGTATCTTATCATTGAGAAAATACTCTATGCTTAATGATAATTACATTAAACCAGTTTAAGTCCATCATACTGTGATGCTAAGCCTTAGTCAGGTAAGTTGAAATGTACATCGGTGACAGAACTCCCTCCCATGAACTAAAAGTACTGCAACTTCCTAAAAGTGTAGATGGAGATGTCACGCACACATTCCTGATTCATGGACGAGTATTGCCTTATTAAAAAAATTCCAAGAAATAGTGATTAAGATTACTATCGCGGCATCTCCCACAGTTTCTTGGAATTTTTCAAAGGTGTCAAAGGTCACCCTGCAAAATTACATGCAATATATAAATGAATAGGGTGCTGCCGCAGCTTAGGGTCTCATGGAAGTCTTTGGTGATAGTCACCGGAGCTTGCGGTCCGGAAGTTATGGGTGCTAGTTTGGGTTTGATTGTTCTGCGATTGATTTATGTGCATTTTGTTGTTGTTATCAATATGACATGTGTGCACATAAATAAAAATAAAAATGTTCAACCAATGATTTCCTTGCCATTCCCTTCGTAAAATCCAGTAAAGTGTGGCAGTTATTAAAAATGAAATAATTGCACTGTGGTCTCTTAATTGGGGGCAATAAATGCATGGTGCACTTATTATAAATAAATGGGTAACCATATTAAAAAAGCAAGAAACTGTCTACCCAGCGTTATCACGAAGTAATATTAAACCCTACGTAAGGTGTGGTTTTAAAACTCAGGAATTGTTTGCGTGGGAAAAAAGGCTTTTGGCTTCCACGACCATTATTCCAAGGTCCCATTAGCTAGTGAAAACAGCGGACTGCATCAAGGACGCCTCCAAAAGGAATATGGCAGCAGTATTTTTGGACGTCAGCAAGGCGTTCGATCACGTCTGTTTTTTTTTATCTCTTGCGAAAAATACGGCGTATAATCTTCAAGTGGATGTTTCGTACGGTTTTCTTTACAGGAAAGCTCTCTTTTTTCATATTTTATTTTTTAATTTTATTTTCATATTTATTGACTTATCTCAAAATTGTGCATTTCGGTATTTTTTATTTGCCTTTTCCAACAATCGTAGTAGTTTCTAGCATAGAATATGCCAAACCATGCCAAAGTGAACTTGGAACGGTTTTCTTCCACGAAAGCTCCCGTTTTTATTCATTTATCGCTTTTCTCCTAATATCGACTTATTTCTCTCAAAATTGTGCATTTCGGTATCCTGACCTACTTTTTTCAACATTCGTATTATCTTCTAGCAAGACATACATGGTATGAATCCTAAATTTGTACTACGAACGGCTATGTTACAGGAAAGCTCAGTTATTTTTCTTTTCCGCCTTTTGCCAAAAATCGAGTTATTACCTTGCTACCATTAAAATCATTAATAATTGTATTATTTTCATTTTATTATTTTAATAATTAAAATTTTATTTTCGGTATTCTGACCTACTTTTTTCTCAATTCGTAGCAGATTCTAGAAAAAATACGTGATATGATTTCAAAGTGTGTATAACGAACGGTTTTCTGACACGAAAGCAATCTTTTTTTCGAATTGAGCGTTTCGCCAAAAATCGGCTTATTTCTCTCAAATTGTGCCTTTCGGTAATGTGACTAACTTTTCCATAATCGCAGTAGTGTCTAGCGAAATATACGGGGTATGATTTCAAAGTGCGTATTTCGAGCTGTTTCCTCAAATGAAACCGCTCTTTTCTCATTTTTCGCGTATTCCCTTAAATCAACTTATTCCTCTCAAAATTGTGCATTTTTCGGCTTACTTTTTCCACATTTGTAATGTTTCACATAACGGAAACTACGTGGTATGATTCCAAAGTGTGTATTGCCAACGGTTCTCCAACATTAAAGCTTTTTTTTATTTTTTTTGCGTTTCATCGAAAATCAACTTATTTCTCTCAAATAATCATTTGTTAAATGTAGAACAAGTGGAGCTAAGATGTCATTTTTTCCACTAACGATAAGGGGTCATAATAAAATTGTTCGACCGCGATAGGGTCATGTTCGGGTAAAATTATTCAGGTGTGTATTCCCTGCCATAAATCCTAGTGGTGGTTTACAGGGTATATATAAGTAAAATAAATAAATTTTCATTTTTCCCGCCAGCACCATTTTTCCCGCTATGGGTCATCGGAACGCAGAAGCCCTTCCACCTAGTCTAGGTCCATGGGTGCATTAATCATAATAACACAATATACACGCGCGCTGATCTTTGAACACATTTTTAAACAGAAAATACGCATTTTATGCTCCAGGAAATACGGGAATATCCTGGTTAAGAGAGATGAACCTTAATCCACTTTGCCACCATGTGCATATGCGAGCCGTAGGTTTCTCTATGGATTGAACCAACAATTTTATATTGAGGCAAGCATAAGGAGATTTTCCGAGAAAAAAAATCGACAAATATCATTATTTTAAGGGGTACTTTTTCACGTGCGTTGTTGCTGATACCAGATATGCCAAAAACCGCCACGCTTTGAAACACCTGAACGATTATCGTGGCCAATATTTTCTCTCGCCGGAATCAACATTATTTTAATGTTTACTCCGACGGGATAGAAAGAATGTGTCCGATTTTCTGATTTTCACGACAAATCGCTGCAAATGTCAACTTTAAAAAATACATGTTTTGTTAATTTCGGTCTTCCGTTTCAATCATTTTTGTTTCTCTCCCTATTTTCCTCCATAATGCTGGTAATATTCAACATTATAATTGTTTGTGATATTAGGTGACAGAGCTTTGGAAGTACAATCACCGTACTTCCAAAGGGCCCTTTTCTTTTTCAAAATGCTTTATATAAGTTAACAGCAATATGTTTAGCGCGTGAAACCCTATGATGCACCATCGCTTTGCTAACGGACACGCTACTGCGTATAACACTGCTCTTGTGACCACTCTCACAGTATCATTACAATTACCACGCCTCTCTTTGGGATCCAACTTTTGAAAGAAAAACACAAACAGCGGTTCGCATCCAGGGCCCATAATTCAAGTCTCAAGTTGCCCATCTTATCTCGCCGAGTTCCTGCTCTTGCCACCCAATCCCACACCCATCGGTCATTACGAATACTGGCGTGGGATGAGGGACAATTTGATGATGGACTTGAGGCTCATCTTGCTTCCCCGCCCCCAGCCCCTCGCTGCGCCCGCCCACCCTCGCGTGAGTTGAATAAAGGCAAAGGTGAACGCCCATTTTCGGTTTTTTCTCGCCATTCCCTCCACTTCCTTATCTCCTCATCCTTCTACAACATCGCCGTCCCCTCCTCTCTCCATTCTATAAACCGCAAACAAATTTGTTTCAATATTCTTAATTTCACTCGAGAATATGCTTTTTCTTCCTTTCCAGACACTCATTCCGAAAGGCCAGACCGCTAGCGATGAGTAATGCGATGACATCTCCGTCCTCCGACCGGCCGTTACGTGGGTCGATGCCTGCCTGTTCCACCTAATGCGTATGCAATGTGCCTAGTTCCTACAGCACCTAACAATGTACCTATTTTCTTCCCATAAAGAACCATAAACAGAGTAATCAACCCGAGGTTTGGTTATGTAGGTTATGATAGAGTTCACCCAGTACTAAGTCCGAAGGCGTGTGACACTCACACATCAGGGTAGGGGGGCCAGTTCCTTTCCCTGTGCCGATTATGGTTTCCCAGAAAGGTTCCCATCTCATGGATCCAAGAAGATTGAGATAGCCGTAAAATCACATAGCTTTGGTGGAGGTACAGGTGCCCAGAGATGTTTATCCGGGAATCGAACCCGGACCCTCCGGTCAATAGTCCAACGCTCTACTCCAGGACTACCGCTTCTTCCAACAGAATTTAGGTATTTGGTCCTGAGGTACACCATCTTACCAACTCAATCAAGTTGCCAATTAGTACCGAGTAGTTGCAGGTGTCCAAACAATTAAAGCATTGTATGATGTCGAACCTGTATAAAAATACATTCCATTTCTACGTTTTATATTTGAATGATATATCACATATTACAATGAATTTTTTCTTCGTGCTAAAAGCATAGATGACAAACTTCGTCCAACTTGCATGTCAGAAATACGAGTACAATTATTTTATTTCGTTCCGAGGTTCTCGTGATTGAAAATAATTCTTTACGTGGGAAAATCAAGGAGTGGTCCATTGGTGTTTTGAAAAATACATTATGTTATCTCCAGAGTAATGGTGCAATGAAACCTAAATAATAATATCGTATCTCAATGAGCAGTAATTTAATTCAGGTGTTACGAGGTATCTTAAAGTTCCAAGCTATCCCAATTTATTTCTCGGTAATAGATTTATGGATAGAGTGAGACGTATTTTCAAAATTTTTAAATGGATCGAAATGTACATAAACAGCATGTAATCATCCGTTATTCTCGATTACGTGGCTAATAACTCGTCGCAATTCATCTTCAATCGAGTGAGACATGTGGTGATAGTATTATGGATGTGAATAATACTCCCACACACGTGTGCAGGCTCAGCGTCGTGAGGCAAAGAGCAAAAGGCTCCTGGACCAATTAAGTGGCAATAGGGACACCCGTAGAAGCGTACTCAGGAATCGTGGAGTAATCACGTTGGCGTTGCGAAAAATTGTACGCCTACAAAGAAATTCTGTAGAAAATGAATTGAAATTTCAAATTTTTCATGGACAAGTATTTTGTTAAAATAATTGTTCGTATTTTGTTAGAATAAATTGGAAAACCTAAACACCGAAGACAACTTCATAGATGAACGAAATAATTTTAAGAAAATACTTGGTTTTATTGCCAAGTTATCTCTTAAACAAAGTAAACAACATACTTAGGTGAAAGGTGAAATTAGTTTGAATGACGGATTCGTTACGGACTGGTCCATTAGACTCTGCGACCACTTATTATACTTATACTTACATATACTGCATGTATATATATCCCCTTATGTATACTTATCCCCTTACACTACGTATACTTATCCCCTCCACTTCTCCTCCTTCTCCTATATTCAAGTGGACTGACTGCCTTTCATAATTTAGATCCCGTCACCAAAAAACTAGTTCGTTAATCCAATATCTCATGTGGAATTACTTTTTTTTATTTTAGCAACGGAAAAGGTGAAATAAGTTTCAATTCTGAATATAAAATTGTTTCTAGGGTTTACTTCAATGGTTCGTATTTTAGGGACATATTACGGAACCCTTGCATTCGTGTCCGAAATCGACTCCACATTTGGGAGTCCCGCAGCCGGACGAAGAGAAGGGGCACCCGCGTGTGTTTCGCGGAGATGGAATGGGTCGCGGCGCATTTACCAAGGGAGACTTGAGTGGAGGGCTCAAGGTACCCGTCTCGGATTCATTCTCAGACGTGCAAGAGTTTTCGACTCTCGAGGAGAAAATTCGACGCATGATTGAAAGGCCCACCGAGAGCGCCTGTGGGCACGACGAAAAAAAATGTATTTGAGAGGCGCACTTCCTCAAGAGGCAATCCAACTTCAGAGAAAATTTCCCGTCGTCTCACGCACTTCGTGTTTTCTCGGAAAGTTCCCTCCTCATCCAATGCTCTAAAGTTGCGCTCTTGTGGCAATGGTCGTCTCTCTTAGAACTTCTTTGGTTGTATCCCCTATTGACACTTGCATCGCTTTAGCTAAGGAACTACGAGAATCTTGGAACAGACCAAACCGCATCATCCAACTTCGATCTCGATGACGAGAAAGATATACAAGTATAATATAAAAACATCCACACACAAACACAGAATACCTTCTGAAGTCATCTTCTATCTCACACATAATTCTTCCTCGATGTCCCTACTTCCCTTTTAGTCAAAAACAGCAAAAACCAAGAAACTGTCCCAACTTACTGTTACTGTTTTAGTTTATGAACTCCCATTTTACGGTTAGGCTGAGCTTTTCTCTTTCTTAAAAGTCGCATAATATGATATGGCATGGCATTTATTCATAAACTTATATCTATAGTCCGACACTGATTTTACATCACACTGATTTTTCACTGTATTCATCAACGAATGCAACGCCTGAATCTAATTGGCTAACTTATTTATATATAACATGAGAGCCACCGCCATGGTGTGTGGCAGGGGGTAATTACACATCAGAATAATTTCCCCCCAAGCGTTACCCGAAAACCTGGATCATCCATAAACGAAACTAATTTCAAAGATGCCCCGCCGATTTTCACGTGTGCGTGTGTTTGTTTTGTGTGTGTGTCTGTGTGTGCGAATGTAAGTGCATACGCATTAGTCGTGTGTGTGCTTACAGACAAGAAAATTACCCGCCCTTCACCCCTTTCCTTCACATTTTTCCTCATCCACGAACTCTCCATGCACACAAACTCGGATAACTCTCATCGTTTTCCAAAGGTTTGGGAAACTTTCCTGCCGCTCTCTCTCTCTCTTTCGGCAACTCCTTCCGATGAAACTCCACATCGAGAAGGGAGGAACAAAACTGCCGCTCCGAAGGAAAATTTTTAGTCGAGCGAACGCGATTTCTTGAGGAATAACCGGAAGAAAGAAATACGTGCGGGAAGTATTTCTCCTTTTTTTTGAATCAGGAAAAGGGCCGCTATATTTCCTTTATTTCATTATATCTTTCCTCGCAGGTGTAGAGGAGAGTTTAGTTATTGGGGAATAGTCGGAGGGGGTAGGGGTGGAGGAGGAAAGAATGTTAGTTAATGGCATTCCGAAAAGATTGCCACGAAGACGCAAGCGCACGCACTCATGTTCGCACGAGGGAGGAAAGTAAACGCGGTTAAGGAGCCGGAGAGGACGCGAGGTTGAGAATTTATTGCTCGGCTCCAATTTCCTCCCCCTCATATCTCCCCTCCCCAACCACTCTCTCTCTCACACACACACACGCCCCACACACTCTCTCCAAGGACGCGGTGCGGTGGGAGGTTTTTAATGGAGAGCACGCCCACCTTCCATCGCGGGTCCCACCACCCCGCCCGCCCCGTCGCATCCGCCCGGCCCGCTTACCCTCTCCCCCGCTCGCTCGCTATCCCCACGAACAATCTCCTCACTCAGCCTCTCAGAGTCTTTCGAGGATTTCCGTTATCCTTATGTTTCTCATTATAATGAAGGGTTAGGTTGGGGTGGGCAGGGGAATGATTATGGTTAAGGGTGTGTGGAAGGGGAGGGGTTGGGAAAGGATTTGAGTTGGGGTTAATGACTCCTGGAGAGGGTGGAAAACATATCCGGATAAAGAAGCGAAAATGGATTTCCCTTCTTATTTACTTGATTTACGTCGTCTTCGTTGGAACCAACCGCTTCAAGTGGAGTTAAATCGCGGAATATTTATACGCAGGGAGAGTAAAACGGCCGGATAAGATTTAAAAATTCTATAGGTCTTTCATTTCCAGTATACAGAAATCATAAGCGTGTGCCTACACAAAGTCTGAAAATTTTGATGTATTTTGGAATCGTCGTGGGTCATTGAATACGGTCTAACACATTATATTTCACCGCAAAAAATGCTACTCATTAAGCATTTTTTTGGTTAAAATAATATTTTTGGTTAGTTATCCCACCACTTTAATTATGCATGTGTAAATAAACGCTATAATTCTGCTACTATACACGTAGTGAAGATAATATTTTTTCATTTAATAATGCTTGCTTTGTCTGAGATATTTCCCTTGTAATTTGAGATGGCAGTAAACACTCGTTTTAATTGAATTTATGAAATTCTTAGTTCTGTAAATGAGCGCTTATTTAAACATACATTATGAATACATGGACGCTATTATGAAGGCAAATATCAGAGCTTAAACGGGATGATGGGAGTGAATGGGAAGAAAAGGGAGTTTCATGGAACCGACCTTGCGTACTTTGATAAAATGATAAAAAGAAACGTTTCAGGCGTGAAATGGTGGAGTATAATGAGTAATAAAATATTGGCAATTTTCCACAAAATATATTTCTAATTGTTGGCAGTTTTTCAAAAATTATTTTGTTGATAATTGCTAACTTTTTATTGATAAAACTGATAAACTAAGTAACGTCATCATTAATAATTCTCTCTAAGCCAATTCATATTGATTACAAAAATTGAAATAAAGATGATTGCATTAAGAAAAAGTGAACGTCCGCATGAACGTGCACAGGTAGTTAACCTGGTCTAATTTGAATGAGCGTTATTTTAATCAAAAAAGTGTATATGTACAATTTATTTTCGTCACTGCCGATCAATTGTTATCAGGTAAGTGTTCCACCGTTATATTTGAAATCAGTGGGCTTTTATAAATAGATTCATTGATCATGTTTGAACGTAATCGTGATTAAAACGAACCCGCCACATTTAATTGGCCCTTTCTGAAATAAATATTACTATCGTTAGTAATATATTGTTCTACATATAAAATACTCAGTTAAATTCGAAAATCAATTTGATGGATGAAAATCCACCATGGCAAACTTATTTGAAATAAGAAAAAATATCCTAAATAACATTCTTTGGAAGGAAACCACGAAAAGTTTGAAGTGCTCACCCAAAATTTTAACTTTAGGTGAACGTTTACATAAAAATATGTGGACAACAGGTCTACTAATATTCCTACAACATTTACAAAATAAGAGATTTCTGATTTGATGGTCCTCGAATAATTGAATATCATCATCTTATGTTAGTTGGCTGGAGTTTCAATTTAACTATTACTTCTATTACTTGGTGAACGCTACCATCACCTACCGAACCGACCTTCGATTTTATTACTGGGCTTGCGGTTTTTTTTATTTTAGGTAATGTATGATGTTGTGTAGCGTACTAGTAACCGTCAATAGTCAAACTTCCCACTGAAGTAAAAAACACAATGTGCTTTCTTTTTCCTTCGGTAAAAAGTTTTATTATATTGAATTTATTTTGAAGACAAATTTTATTAAGTACGGTTGGAAATTGGTGGAAATATACATATAAATGCATATAGAGGAAGCTCATAGACAATGATTTTTCAAGAAACCCACCTGAGCAGCTCGTAGGATCGATAGGATAGTCTACATGATAATCGATCGATAAGCTAGGATTAATTAAGGACTCAGTTTGAATAATGGTTAACTGCAAACTAGTGTTGAGTAGCGTGCTACACTATCCAATTTCGATCTCACACACCCTTTGCCCTTCTATTTCAGATCCCTGCAGAATAACGTGCCCAGGGAATGCCACCTCGGTCCCCGTGAGACGTTTATTTGTATTGTGCCCACAACAAATCCATTACGCCTCAAGGTGTACTCGAATTATTTTGGGCTCTGTGGGGCAGTTTCCAACCTTCTTCATACTTAGTCTTTTCTTATACTGTATTTGACCTTCGACAACGCAGATTTGAAAAATTCATAAAGTCTCTTCGATTTCATTACAAAATTGCACTGTTACTGGTAAACCTGAGTTTGAGTAAAATAACTGTGGTCTACACAGAGGTAAGTTTGACCGGTGAAGAAAACTACTTATTAAGGCCTAATATCACGTAAAATTTTGGCATCAGGTTAGCGAGGGCAGTGTGGCAGAGAGAAAGAGAGATAAAAGGTTGTAGTATCAATTAATGGAAGTGAATGGAATGTATCAATTATTGGAAGTAATTAATTAATGAACATTAATCCACTGTTTATGGCAACTGTTGGGGATAGGAGAGGGTTGTTGAGAGAAATGCAAAGGAGACAAGAAAGGCGTATGCGGGAAATGAGTGATTGGCGATGGAATGTTGTAGGCTGTGACAGAGCGTAGAACCCTGGGGAACCAAGGAAGAGGAGATAAAAGAATAAGCATGTTGGACGGACTGAAGGGAGGAAGGATGTATGCGAAATTTAAGGGTTTGTTGTAGTGCCGGGTGTCAAATAGTGTTTTGTTAGGAGAGGCAATTAATCGTTTTTCAGTCTGTGTAGATTCAATATTTCCCTTCAGTGGTAAAATACCAATTTTTTAATTACATTTCTCATTATTTTATTTTATGAAAAGTACAAAGAAACATTATTTAACGATAAATTTAAAAGGATACTTTTTAAACCTGAATCCTAATCAGTAAGAGAAATTTCAGTAACCCTGCGGGCACATTTTATTTCCATCGATAATGAGCAAAATATAAATATAGCTGTGATATTATAACGAAAGTTTTCGAAACCATATGTTTGATTTAAGGTCCCTAAAATTTATGAACATAATTAATGGAGGTAAGTAGTATTTATGTTCACGAAATTAATGATGAATGTAATGCAATGCACGTCTAAGTGCGACATTCATCATCATCATCTGCAGCTCTACAGCCCGGTGTGGGCCTTGGCTTCCTCTATGATATGCCTCCATTCAGTTCTTATTCTTGCTTTTTCCTTCCATCTTGTAACTCCCATTGCCTTCAAGTCATCCTCCACATCCTGTAGCCATCTCTTCCTCGGTCTACCTCTTCTTCTGACTCCTTCCATCTTGCTATTAAGTATCAGTTTGGGCATTCTGTCATTTTCCATCCTTTCTACATGCCCCAACCCCGCCAGCCGCAGTGACTTGGCAAATCTAACTATGTCCTTCCCTTCTAGTAATTCATTTATCTCCATGTTCATTCTAATTCTCCATCTCTCTCCTTCTCTAATTGGGCCATAGATTCTCCTTAACATTTGTCTTTCGAATTTTCTAAGTGTTTCCTCATCCTGACTTGTTAATGTCCATGTTTCAGCTCCATAAGTTACCAAGGGTTTAGTAAGCGTTTTATAGATCTTCATTTTTGTGTTCCTTGATAGTAACATTAATTTGAGGATTTTTACATTTGCAAAGTATGCCCTGTTACCTTTCATTACCCTTTGGTTGATCTCCGTGGATATCTTATTTTCATTGTTAAGTCTTACTCCTAGATAGGTAAATCCCTTGACACCCTCAAACTCATAATTCCCAATTATTATGTTTTGTAGGTGCCGCTTGATGAGCTGACATTTTCAAGTATTTGGTCTTCTCTTCACTAACCTTCAGCCCCACTTCTTTACCAGTGTTTTCTAAAATGTGAAACATTTCTTTTAGGTCATTCACATTTTGTGCAATTAGTGCTATATCATCTGCATATGCGAATCCTTGCTGGGATTTATGCACTATGGTCCCTCTTAGTTTCAATTCTTTCATTGCATTATGTAGGGCCAGGTTAAATAACGTGGCTGAGAGAGCATCTCCTTGTCTTACCCCCGAGGTCATCTTAAATGCTCTATTTGCTCTACCCTTAACAAAGGCTTTACATTGTGATTCATGCAATGTCAATTTAACCAGTCTAATCAGTTTCCTTGGAATATCTCTAATCAGTTTCCTTGGAATATCATAATCTCTCAACACACGTATCATCTCTTTCCTATTCCTAAGAGCGACATTGGTTAGACTCAAAATACGTTTTATATTGATTTGTTTGTTTCGAGACTTTGGAGGAGGTAAACTTATGGGAAGACTCGCAGCTAAAGCGAAATAAAATGAAGATTAACATACGTAATTCAAGATAATGATGCTTATTCGCTTCCTTGGATCTTTAATTTCAATTGAATGCCGTATTTTTACAGTAACATAATACAACTTGCACAAAACCAATGTTTTTCTTCGGTTTTTATTCGTGAGTATTATGATCAATTATTATCATGGCTGTATCAAAATATCGGATGCTATTTGATTATTTTCTAAGTGTTGGAAGTGGAGACTTTCTCGTGGCTCACTCCTTGCACTATACGTGTGATACTTACGGTGATGGATGGATCCTTCACCTTGACAAATGCACCTGCACATTCAGCATTGATTGTTTTTGGCAAAATATTCAATAACCATCCTTGATCATCCTCCTAATTCGCCAGATATCTCTCCCTGCGAATTTGTCCTGTTCCCAAAATGAAAAAATGTGTTAATGGGACATCAATGAGAAGATGTGGACACAATTAAACAAGAAATGAAGATCCTATAGAGCCTAACTATTTGGGACTTCCAAGAGGGCTTTAAACAGTGGAAAAGAAGATGGAATAAGTGCATAGCCCACGAGTGGAGAGTACTTTTTAGGGGACAAAAGCGAAGTAGAGAAAATTTTACAAAATAAATTTTTATGGCCTCAGATGGCGTATTAATTGGACAGACTTCGTAAGTTCAATAATACTTACTTTATTAAAATGACGTAAAAATCGAATACATGGATTTCACATAAAAGAGGATCAATATTCACATTTCAAATCCAAAGTTTTCTTTGCAACAGCGAACGTATCCTCAAAGAGTAAAACCTTATAATATACGGGATAATCTAATACATTAGAATAATGAGATCGGCAGGCTAGGTTTAGAAGTTCTGGAAACCAATTATGCATAACATAAGATCAATAATTTTTGGTTCTTGATCAATTATTAAACGAGTTTGTTATCCCACAAAGTATGCTGAGACAGTTTCTTTGAGTAAGAGAATAGATAGAGCGCCCGAAACTGTCCAATCTTCGAACAGATATTTAGCATTAGTACGACAATCAGGCCAGCCCGTCACGACGCAGCTGCAGGTCCCCTCAAATTGTATCCCCCCTCCCTTGTGGGACCCGCGAATCTTTTCACAGAATCGCGTCCCCCCCCTCTCTTGGCGCCGACTTAAAGCGGATCGCCGCTTCTTGCTCCCTCCTTGGGCCAATCGTCTTTCATTCCATTTCCTTCAACTCCTTGTTTAATCAGTCAAATTACCTCTCTGACCCTCGGAAACCCGGTCCTAAATCCCAAAGGTAACCCTTGCCGCTACCGCCGCCACGCCCTCCCAAACCATATCGCCCTCTGCCCTCTTTTGCGCCAAGCCCTCGGTTTCCAACCCGTTTGCCCCCAGATGCCGTCTCCCGCCGCTCTCCGCCCCCAAAACCCACCTTCGATACCTCCAACAATCCGCCCCCCCTTCCGCTCGTCCTCTCCCACCCCCGCTCCTCATCGCCTGGGTAGCGAGAGCAATGCCGGGATCGGGAGAAACCCCGGTCTTGACTTGTGATTCTACACACAGACACACTCTAAATTACAATCCTTTGGTCTCGTGGAACCACAAATATTTGATCTCAAAAGCCATGGGCTTTCTAGAATTAAGGAGGTTGGAGCCTAGGGCAAATACGAGGCAAGGTGACAGGGCCTTTGAACCGCTTGAAATATTAAACGTGAAAACGCGAGTGTTACTCCGTCAACATCAAGCGCAGAGAGCATTAATTATGCTCCTCTCCCACTCCCGTCTTCCCAACCATCTCGGTTCAAAGTTCAGATTTTCTTAATCGAGTTAATTTATCTCCTATATATCTGCCAATCATCTCACACTTGAAGGAATGGTTATTATGAGCGAATGAACCTTGGTTGTTTTTGTGATTGGAAGATCATTCTGTTAGGATGGATGGAGATGAGGAAATGTATCCCGACGAATACGGAAAACACAGAAATGTTGAATTAATATTGGGAGAAGTTATGTAAAGAGTCGGGAGAATGTATGCCTTGTGACATTTTTTTCTGGTCATCATGCTTCTCATTAAAGAATTAAATTTGGAGAAAAGCAGTTTACAACAGGTATCAATGAGAAATCCTGTGGGAATTTTCCTTAACAAGCGTTGGTTATTTTCATTGCACTCTTCTCAATTCACTTGGTCTCTGCGCAACTGTCTTTGCCATTTGCTACTCATTTTGTTATTCTCCAAAAGCATAAACAACATTATCATGTATAATTCACTCTTTATAAAGCCAAGCTACTTCCTTTTTTGTTAAAAGTAAACAATCGCATCCGAAAATATTTTGTCTTCAAGGTGTGTCAATGTATTTAGTATCAAAATTCTCGAGTCCATTCCACCTCATACATGAATCTACCCTGACGAAAGGAAAGATAAATTTTGCAACAACGCTGCGAGACCTTAACAATTTATTTTTTCTCATTGTTCAAAGAAACTGGATGATATACTGATTCCAACATGTTTACGTTGGCCAAGAGAACTGGAACAGTACGTATTAACGTATAGGTTAGGGACTGCGCGTGGATATATATATATATATATATATATAAAGATGTTATATATATATGTATATATATAACACCTTTGTCACTTTTGTGAAAATCCCACGGACGTGCACAATAATGTAAATGGACTAAGCGACACAAACACAGGAACCGGAACACATAAAAGAGGGTCACTCACTGGGTCTCGAATTTTCGGTGGTGTAACCTCTCGAATTTTCGGTGGTGCAACCACCTCTAAACACCAAAAATTCGAGACCCAGTGAGTCCCTCTTTTATTTGTTTCTGTTTCTGTGTCGACTAGTCTATTTACATTATAAATATATATATATAGAAAAAATTAAAAATAAAAAATTTTGTTACAGGTTCCCTCCCCCTTCCCCCACCTATTTGAAAAACCCATCATCCCTTACCCGATCCTCCTGGTTCTACACCCCCTGCCACACACCTTTTTTTGGTGGCTTGCAGGGTATTTATAAAGATGTAGCGAACGCCGGTAGGTGTGTAGTTTTTATGCAGGCAGGTGAAATTGAATAAGAGGAAGGAAAATACAAAAACGTCATCATATAATATGTGATTAGAGGCGGGATCAAGTTTTCGGGCGACAAATATTAACAGACATGGTAGAAACCGGGGTGGTACGGTATAACTAAGTATACCAACAGTCAGATAATCGGGGAGAGTCATTTTATTGTTGATAATAGTTTTAATGGTAGAAAAAAAGGATTTCAACCCGTGCAAAAACGAATGGTTATAACGACCTCAAAGAATTTAGCAACGGTGAAGCTAAGGACTTAACGCCAGTGAAGTATATTTCAGCAACAACGGAAGATAACCATTTTATACTTATTATTCTCCTAACTCGGTATGCTACTTGTTCAAACTTAAACGATCAAGTTCATTTCGTTTAGCGGGGTGCGATCAGTTGATCTTTTTATTGTGTTCTACGTCGACACGATAGAAGGTAAAGATGTAATTATGATTCTTGTCTAGATTGTGTGCATTCGTCTCCCAAGGGTAGTGGATGATATATATTCAATATCTAGAAAGGAAATATTGTACTGGCACGTAATTTCGTGCTAAAGCCTTTACTGTCGCCATCTCGTGTGAGCAGAAACAGGAGACAACTCTGATGGGGAGTGGCTTATGCTAGGGAGGATCTGATCAGGTTCTCTAGCAAATGGTCTTGATTCAAAAAGCGGTCTGGTCGACTTGCAGAGGTTTTCCAGTCCCGAGGAGTTCCCTCCTCGCTGGACGGCGAGAGTGCAAAAGGAAAAGGGGGAAGGGAGGAGTGGGTAGGAACGGGAAGGGAATTATTTTGATCTCTTCGTCCGGCCCGATCCCTTTCCCTTGCAAGAGGAGAAAGTGTGTTGGCCCAAGGACTTAGAAAGCCTTGGCTCTAAAATGGCGCGATTCTCAAAGGCCCCCGGTTGGAGGGAAGGGCAAACTTCGCCAACGACTGACCAAACAGTTCTCTGCGCATGTGTGTGCAAATGCAGCGGCAGGCCACCGCACATGCGATGGTCAGGAGTTAACTGGTGGAAGTTGGGGAACGTCCAAACAGGTTCCTCCGGCAGTACAGTGTATGGAACATGCAAAAAACCAATTACATTCCAGCCAAGGCAAACCCTTAGTCGCATCAGCAAAATTATTTCGTGCGGGCAAAAGTAATATCATCGCTTGCATTAAGCGAAAATTTAACCAATCATTCAATAAGTCCCGGGACTTATTTAACGAGATATTATTTTTTTGGGATACGCAAGTTATAATTTACATCGACTACCTTAAAAAGGCAGAATGGTTAATCAATGGTGACCATTATATTGAGTTTTTGGTGCTTCTCGAGGACAAAATCGCAAAAAAACGACCGCATATGAAATAGAAAATAATCAGCTTTCCTCAAAACAATGCACCACAATGCCCCAAGTCAATGAAAACAATGGTCAAATTGAGCGAGTTGGGCTTCAAATCTTCTTCCTCATCCACTATACTCTCCAGATTTAGCTCCCAGCCAGGCAGTTTGCTGCTCTCTAAAAGTTACTCCAAGGAAAAAGATTTGGCTCGAGTGAGGAAGTCATCGCTGCAACTGAAGCTTATTTTGACGGCAAGGACAAATCGTTTTCCAAGCATGGCATAGAAATTTTAAAAAAGCATTGGAATAACTGTATAGCTCTTGAAGGTGATTATGCTGATGAATAAAAGTGAATTTTGCGAAACAAATGTTGTTTTCTGAGTTAGTCTCGGAACTTGTTGAATGATGGGTTATACATGATTGGTTTCATGATGGGTTATATAAAAATGAGATGAAATATTTCAGACAATGCAAGTTTAGTTAGAAAATACTGAGAGAAATTAGGATGCTAAAAATAGTATTTAAGACGATGATTTTAGAAAAACGAGGTAAGTTTAAGGAAAGAAGAGGCATTTTTGATTAAATTGAGGGAAGTGGAGGCTGTGCAGAATGAGTAATTGTTTTCTATTTATTTGATGGGTACCTAGTATTACAACAGCAATCCATCAGAAACCTACCCTAAAGCAGTAATTATACACTTAAATAACCTAGAGACCATTGCTAAATGGTCATCGAATTGAAAATGCTAATCTTGTACCTCTCAATGATTAAAATGGAAACAAAATTCACACAAAGAACGAATTTTTCCTGTATTTCCAGTCAATGGGTAATATTACCTAGCGTACCAAGCACAATTCTCCTCGCAGTATTTCACAAATGAATAATTTTGTTATATCACATATACATAATTTTCAGAACCTCCTCGCGTTAAGCCAAACATGTCTTCGGGTCTGGAGGATACTCTTCCCGTGCTCCAAAATTTCATTGAATTTAATCGGATTAAATATTTGTCAACATAATTTCAGGCGATAAATGTTCCGCAAGGAAGAATAAATAACGCTTTCTTTATATGTTAGGGTGATAATATAAAATTTTATAAATTAATTTTAAGGATTTCTAATATTTTTCACGCTTATAATTTCGAAATCGAAGCACTGCAATTTTATTCAATATATCAGGAAATAAATTGGTAGAAAAATTAATGGAAATTTTAAAAAGAAAAAAATATGTATATAGTAAAGACAAGAGATTTTCCAGAGGTGATGTATTCGTAATTCAAACAAACTTATTTTGAAGTTTTATCCTGAAAGTAGTGCAATATAAGTAACACATATGTACAAGGTTTGTGAAATAAATTACGGGAATTTGAGTTATTCGTAAAGGATTTTATTTATTCTTCTATATAAATGTTACCCCCTTCACATTTGTTCCAATTAGATATTTTACCACTACTGCCAGCGCTTTTTCCAGTCCTTGAAAGACTTCTGGAAGTCGATCTTTAGTATAGATTTTTTGCTTTCTCAGCTATGCATTTTAAATCTTATATGCTTGTGTAGCAACGGCCCTTTAAGATTCTCTTTATTTTTGGGAACAGAAAAGTCACATCATGTCACGCAAGGGCATGGCTGACGAATACGGAGGCATCAAATTCGCGAACAAGCAGTGTGAGCCGGTGCATTATCATGGTGGTACATAAGCCATGAATTGTTCCGCCACAAATACGGATGATTGCCGCGCAAACAACGTTGAGCTTGTAAGTAGTACTCTTCATTGACCGTTTGATCTTTTGGCAAGAACTCATGGAACAATATACACTAAACAAAATTACAACATTCCCTCTAGTTATGGAGTACACCTCGTATGCATCTTCTGGATTTTTGAAAAATGGATTTTGAGCGTCCATAATGTGTGAGTGAATAAAAAGGAAAGAAATAGAAATTTATCTACAACATTAAATTCGAATTGATGATTTGAGTTTACCTCGGTTAAAACATTTTAATCTATTGAAAACACTTTAATCGATTATCGGTGAAAGTTTTTTCCTGGTGAGTCAAAATAATGATTTTTGAAATTTATGATGATATGTTATTCTATTTTCAATGGTTCTATATCTATTTCCTTTTCTTGTATTCCATATCGGTATTCAACATTATCGATATTTACGTTCATCAAAAAAACCATAAATACAGTAATCAACCCGAAGGTCGGTTTGGTAAGTGATGGTAGAGTCCACCCAGTACCAAACCCGACGACGTCTGATATTCACACATCAGGGTAGTTCCTTTTCATCAGCCAGTTCCTTTCTCTGTGCCGGTTATGGTTTCCTAGGAAGATCTGGCACCCGAAAAATCACATAGCTTGGCTGGAGCTGCAGGTGCCCAGGGTGACTCGCCCGGCAATCACCTTGGCTCTCCAGTCAGTAGTCTAACGCTCAACCCTCTGGACTACCGCGATCCAATTACGTTCATTATGGGAGTTTAAAAGTGTTTTATCATATACTTCTTATAACTCTACCGAAATTGAATACTAGTCGTCTTAAATTGCTAAAAAGTTCACGATTTATATGAATTTCTCTACCTTACTAATTAGAGTAACGACGATGAGTAGTTATGCTGATGATGCTGCAATTTGTTATTGAAATATCATAAATAATGCTCAGCGTTTCCAGACTCCCTTTTGCCTACATGAATGTTGGATTGATGAGGTAGAACACGCCAATGCTAAGGCTTGTGACAGGTATACATCAGATTATGGGGAACTGGTTACTTTCCCTGTACCACCTTTCAAGATTTTTTGAAGAATTTGTGCTCGGATAAACACAGTATGGGCGAAGCTGAGGTGCCAAGGGTAATCCAACCTCGTCTTTAGTCTAACGCTAAGCACACTATGTTACCATACCTATCTTTATCATTTTTCATCAAAGTATTTTTGAATCCTATATTATTAAAATCAGGATTATTGCGGTCTTGATTTAATCTCACCAATACTAAGCTACTCAACTTACAAAAATAAGAGATACTACAGACCAGATAATTCCAAGGAATAATTTGTCCTTTACCAAATCCGTGAGCTAAAAATAAAATTAAATTTAGAGGCTTAGCCCTGGTGTCACCTTTTTTCTCTTGGCTTCCTTAGCTTGATCGCGCATTATTTTAAAAAAATGTTTTTTTCATTTTATCATGAATAAGTCTTTATTTTAATTAATAGCAAATCATTTCGTTTTGTTATCTAGTTCAGGGTCGTAAATATAACAATGATTCCTCGGATTGCTGCTCATATTTGTTTTTTAATGTTGTAAATATACAAATCAGGAATGACAGATGATCAACCAGTGGTTACGACTACATAAAAGGGCGTTTGGAAGTGACTACCATACCATATGATACATTCGTATTTTGAGATTACACTTGAAACTAGAAATTTTCTTGTTTAAAGTACGTGAAAAATTATGCAATGCAATATGTTAAATGAATCATATAAAATAAGGGAGAACACATGCCAATTATATTTGAAAGTTATCCTATTGCAAGTGTTCTCAAATTACTATAGTATCAGAAAACTTATATAATATATATACTATATTATATATAACTTAAAAATTTTCTAATACCAAAATACAGAGTAACTTAGCCAAAAGAGGTGCACCAGAATTTAAACATATAATTACCATATTAAAGGAGTTAGTAATTTTCCAGTCTTTAAGATGCAACGCGTTTCACCGACTTGCGGCATCATCAGGTACGGAAAATTAGTTCCGCGAGTCGGTTAATCACGTTGTAACTTAAAATAAAGTATGTGGAAAATTAGCAACTCATTTAATGTGGACATCACACAATTCCACGAAGTGAAGCCTGAAAGTATTAAGTAAATAATTACTTGTTACATGGGAATTGAATCTAACCTGGGATAGGGACATGATCACTAATTGGCCGATTAAATCGCCTGTTGAATTATTTATCGTAAAATTTCACTCACCATCGGGGATATAATCTAAATCTTGCTTGATTAGCATACATTACAAGAGCGCCAAAATGAGATATGTAGTGAATCAAACAGAGAGATTAACGGATTTCACTTTCCGTTTATGCAAACATGTCATGGACAGTACAGAAAGTGTGGAAGAATTATAATGGTAATTCACATTTGGTGGATTCTCAGCAGACGTCTGATACCTTTACTAATGCTCTTTTCTGAATGCCCTTGGTGTCCTTGAAGGAGAATATTCGCAGAATCGTGTTTTTATTAGAATATGTTCTTCCCTTGTCTCTGCCCCAATTCTGACTTCATTTAAAAACCCTGTCTTCAGTGCCCCCCTCTCCCTTCTGTCAAAATAATTTTCCCAGTTTTTTTACAAGTAGCTCTTGGCAAAACATGGACGGGAATTATGCAGCAGTAAGGAGCTGGAAAGGTGATAGAGCAGCTACAAACCAAAATTTTATTTTTAAACCATACTTTTAAATAGATTCATTATCATTTGATTAAAATGGAGAATATGAAATGAAAAAATTAATTCTCTTAGTATCGTGCTACGATACTTCCATTTTTTTCGTTGACAATAAAACCCTCAATAGATCAATTTTGCTTATCTGTAAGGTCAATTTTATAAATATTCGATTTAAGAATGGTATTACGAAAACGAAAAGTACTACATGAGTTCCGAGAGATGATGGTGTCTCCCGTCCGCTCTCCCTCCATTGCCATTCAGATCTCAGCGACCCACAACGCAAACAAAATCATGATTTTCATTTTTCCCGCGTCTCTCTATCTGCCTCCTCCAAGCACGTCTCCCCGCGTTCATCATTCATTCCCCCGCCGTCGTCCTCGCAGCTTGCGCGATAACTCCATCTTGTCGAATCGTGGCATCTCGGTTGATGCCCTCGTCACCGAGGCTACTCCTCGCCTCCCTATCGGACCAAGACCCTCCCTCGTCTCTCTTTGCATACGTATCCTCAGGGGGAGTCTACGCCAGCGTAAATGCCATTCACAGCCGAGCTACCGAGCACGCCTTCCCATGGTTCCAGTCACGCCGCAACGCAGCCTCCCTCATCGGTCCGGTCCATGACGGGCATGCGCGGCGACCGAGTGCGTAAACCTCGCGCCTGGATTAACGCCGTGATGTGAATATTCCTTCCCCCGCCTTCGTCTTGCTCCATTTGTTACCCATATATATTCCTCTCGCTATCCCTATGTACGCCAACATTCCAACGACTGTTCGTGGCAAAAATAGATCAAGAGTCGTGATATCTCTGCCTGAATCGGAATGAGCGCCCGATGATAACAGCTTCTCCTTGAAGCAACCAATTTAGTTTTGTTTAGCACCCGCCTGCATCAATAAAATTCAATCGGTTAGCGGCAGGAGAGGTGCCCATTCTGTTGAACTGTTTATTATTATCACAAATATACTTCATTCCATGTTAATATTTGAACGTCCATTATCTCCGCATCGCATAGGAAAGAAAAACGAAATAAATATCGGTCTTATTTGCATTAATATCTGCGTTACCTTTAGACAGAGATGAATCTGAGGTGATATAAGTGCAAATATATGAGACCAGATCGATAAATACTAGATTTAATAGCGAACACTTATATTTTTAAATTGAAATGAAATTTAAGTATTTTTTAAAAACGTCAAATCCTCAAAAGTTGTCAGATATGACACAACTATCCATTATCAAACAAATGTGAAAGTTTGGTCTTTTGGGTCAGAAGTCATATTGATACAAGAAAAGTCACAGTCAAACAGTGTAATAATAACCATTGCTACGTACGTTTTAACTGAATATTGCTAGTATTACGATCGAATGATGATAACGTAAAGGCAACGGTCAGTAACATCGATGAAAATCTTTGACGTCCTTTCACCTGCAGGGAGCAACGAGAGAGCTAGTTCTACCTGACGCCCGCTTTGCGGAACACGATACCTCGCATGGACTGACCAAAGGTGACGGCTATCCTTTTCATTGTTTGACTTGTACATCAGATGACAAGAAATCCAGATCTTTTCAAAGGGAACTTGTCAAGTATGTTCAAGTACTTCTATGGCGGACGACGCAATTTTTAGATCGACTTGATGAAATAATTTATTCTCTAGTTTGCACATTTTTGAAATATTACATTATTACAAAAACAAAATTTTAATGTTGGCGAATAATAATTAATAAAATAAAAGACAAATTTACTACACATCATCCGATCCGGTACCATCACAAAGGCTCTGAAATTGAGGACATACAGGGAGACTTAATGATATTTCATGCAAGCATTATTTCTGCTCAACTACACGACACTGAAATGTCTACCTGGAAAAAATTTTATTGTCTTTTAAAATTCCTATTTAACCCCAAGAACGTTTAAAATAACGGTACCTGTGCTGCTGAATCCGTTTGGGTATGTCCGATATAACTGATTCGCAGAATAATGTAAGGCGAAACTGCGTGAAATGCAGAATGAGAACAATGTACAAGTGAATATCATATCAGGAGGATTAATAGCAACATTGATAAGCACCGCCCATGTTGAATAAAGAAAACGTTCATGGGATTATATGGCAGTGTTATAAATTCGTTAATAATAAAGTGGAAAGGCTATATTGCATTTAATAGTGCTCTAGCAAATGCAAAAGCCTAGAAGTATTCCGAAATGCTTTTATTGTTTTACAATCGAGACCTACCGATTAAGGAATACAACGGCCAAACAAATATCTTGCCACTCCTAAAAAAAACACAACCCAAAATCCGATTCTAAAATAAGCACTATTAATTTCAGTATGCTTCCATCCTCCTTTCATTCCGTCCAACATTCCTATTCAATTCCTGCCCCTTCCTCGTTTCTCCATTTCCAATCAATATGATTTGTATCTATTCATTTTGCTTCATTTGGATTTCTCTCAGCCTTCACTCATTTGCTTTCCTTCCTACCCGCTTAATCGCGTCACTTTCTGCCCCATCGTTCTCCAAATCCACATTTCAAAAGCTCCAATCTACTCCTATAAAACTGCGTCGATGACCACGTTTCCGCGCGGTACATCACTACGGTCCAAATTAGAGTTTTACGGACCTTTCACCCTTGATACTCGTCCCTTGAGGACAGGGATGTTGTATTCCTGAGATGTACTTCTCTCCCTAACACTGCTCATTCGGACTATCCTTCCCCTACTCGCACCTGAACAGTCTAACACACAAACAGGTGGCAATTTAGCCTCCTATACCATTCTTCTTTTCTGCAACACATTCATCCGCCTTGCCAATTCACTTTCACCTGCCTTTTCGAAATCTACGAAGCGCCAATACGAGGGTAGTTAGATAAAGGTTCTCGTGATCACGACCAGATTTCAGGGCTAGAGCACCGAGTTTCCCGCTTAGTCAAAGGTACGTAATCCTTAATGAGTAAACACGTAACGCGTCAGTGCTCCGGGAAGATATCTGTGGTGCGGACGCCTCTCTGTCGTTGTTCCCGTGTAGTGATTTTTGAAGACGGTTCAAATTGAGATTCAAACAGTGATTAAATACTTCGTAAAGAAAGATATGAAAGCCAAGAAAATACATGCCACCCTTTAGAACGCTCTGGGGTACTCTGCTCCTTCATTTTCAACGGTTTCCAAGTTGACAAACGAATTTTAGTTTGGTCGGGACAGCTTAGATGGTGATCCGTGTATTTTTTGGGCAAAATGTGCCACTACCCTAGGAATTATTGCAAGTGTATAGAATCATGGAGAATCACCGGCTGAAAGAGTCAGAAATTGCTGAAGCTGTAGGAATAAAACAAGCATATCGCATTTTAACTGTGCAATTGGATATGAGAATATTATTCGATAGATGAATGCCGCAACTCTTGACGCAGGATCACCGACGCATCAGAACGGAAATTTCCGAACTATATTGGGCCCATTTGAAGAGAAACCAACAAGATATTCTGCGCCGGTTTGTGAACATAGATGGAATTTGGGTTCACTATCTATACTCGAATAGCATTCAAAGTAGTGAAAAAATGTTTATTCACCAGTACCAAAGAAAGCAAGTAGGTGATGGCTTCAGTTTTCTGGGATGCGAAAGGGATTCTGCCGATTCTTCCTACCTTTTCATTCAAAACTATATCAACCCCTCGCCTGCTTTAATTTCCTGGTTTTACTTAAAATTAACATAAAATAAGAAAGTGCATTGATATTCAGAGTAATCAAAATACTTCCATCCAAATACTTTACTCACATAAGTATGCTAACTATGGCGTTGAAAAAAAAATGCTCTTTCTGTCTTTTTATAAACTCTTGAATATGGTAATTCATCAGGGTTTAAATATTTGTGTTTTAATAACAGCTAATCAAATCAACTTGAAAGCGTAAATATTCAATTCAATAAGCGTGCTAAATATTTGAAAACATAAATCTAAAAAAGAATAGCTAAAATAAATTACCTTTTGCAAGTGTTTAAAAATGATGGTGGTTTTTGGGTAATTATCCCCTATGCAATCAATTTAAACCGCCTTGGGCTGAAATGGCAATTAGAAAGAGCGACTTTCTCGAGAGAAATCTCGTTTCTAGTCATTCATCCATAACTTAAAAAAATGAATTATAAATGCGATGTGTTTGGTGTGTGTTTAAGGTGTTTTTATCGGTGTCTTCAAAGTGTATTCAAATACGTAAAAAAGTGTGAATCCAATGAAGAAGGGCCTTAAGATTTAAATTTTAATTAATAGAGAAATATGAATGAAGTTGATTTCAAATAAATGAAGAAACTAAGGACAGGGTGAATGAGGGACCAATGAGAACTACTTTCTATCGGGTGATAATGGCTGATGATTAAAATGAAAATGGAAAAAAAGTTGAACACAAGATCATTCGCCTTGACCGGGATTCGAACCCGGATCCCTCGATATCCGGCCGAGTGCTTTAACCACTTAAGCTACCGAGACGTTCTGTTACACTCTGAAATTTTGGGGGCTTTAAAGGAACAAGATGTTATGACGAAATACCGTGCATGCAATGTCACAGGCATTCGTAGTCGTGCGCGACGCGCCACAGTCCACGATGTTAATAAAGCCAATTTCAAACACTTAGGCTGTTCATACCTTAGACAAATTTCAAGAAACTGTAACAGTAACTTTAACGGAGTCACCCGCTATGTGTGCATTATAATGCAACCATTTCAGAGAATAAAAATCATTCGCCTTGACTGGGATTCGAACCCGGATCCCTCGATATCCGGCCGAGTGCTTTAACCACTTAAGCTACCGAGACGTCCTCTTATCCGGGTTCGAATCCCGGTCAAGGCGAATGATTTTTACTCTCTGAAATGGTTGCATTATAATGCACACATAGCGGGTGACTCCGTTAAAGTTATTGTTACAGTTTCTTGAAATTTGAACACAAGAGTATAAAATGTCCAATTGATGGAAGATTTTGCAAAATATTAATAATAATTAGGTTTATCAGTGGTTGCATTACACGGGAAAATGAGATAGCCAGAAAAACTATTCACTCTGACTTAAAATTGAGCTCAAAGTAAAAGCTATCAATGTGTAGAAAAAATTGGCTTCATCAAATCAATCCAATTATGGTCCAATTTAGAGTAATTGAAATCACTCGCTTACGCAGTGGTTAAAAATGCATTTAAATCATAAAAATCAGTTGCCAACGTCTTATTTTAAAGTATCATTTCCTTTAAACATCTATGAATTTTACAGATGTAATTTATTTTGTTACTTTACACTCGATATTCAATACACGTGGCAATCGGAACAACCCTCAACACTAATTGAGCCCGATCAACGCTGGCAGGATCGATGACGAACAAGAGAGGTGAAGAGGTTTTCGGGATGTTAAATATTTACTCATAAAGGTAAGATCATTTTGCAAATTTTAGGTTTTTTGGCAGTTATGAAGAACTTCAGCTCAAGATTTTCACTTTTAGTATCATCCTAGTAAACATAGGACCATTAAATTTTCTTTGAAGGATTAGTTTGTATTTTATGTAATTTTAATTGAGCCATATTTGCTTACATTCTGCTTACGGGATACATTGTAAGCCCCACGATCTTAAACATTGTACCGTTTCTCAAAAACCCAAGTTGAGTTTTAAAGTTATTTCAAGATGTATTCCTTGCGATGAAACGGTGAAAGAACGATGTTTCCTTGCCTTGGTCAGGCCCCACCTAGAGTATGTTGCCAGTGTATGGGATCCTCAAAATATAAATTTGATTTCGGAATTAGATCGAGTTCAGCGGAGGGGGGCTAGGTTTGTCAAACATTGTTATGACCAACGCAGCAGCGCATTTACTTTGCTAGAAAATTGAGGTTGGGATTCTCCTACACGGCGGCTTTTACAATATAGATTAAACTTATTAAAACATTTAAATTAAGGAGGATTTATTACATAAATTTTAGGAGTTAGTTCATTACAATAAGTATTAACGTACAGGTTAGGGACTGCGCGTGGATATGTGTGTATGTATGTGTATATATATGTATATTTTAATATATGTATATACATATATATATATATATGTGTGTGTGTGTGTATATATATATATATGTGAATATGTATATATGTATATATTTTTTCTTACAGGTTTCCCCCACCTTTCCTCACCTAACCCCCAACCCCCTCAACCCTTACCTTTCCCTCATGGTGCTACACCCCCTGCCACACACCTTTTTTGGTGGCTCGCAGGGTATTTATGTAGATTTTTTTTTCGTCCTCGTCAGACAGCCTGAGGATAGGATATTCTGCCACTAGGGGACACAGTTTTAAGTCCTCTCTTGAACATCTCAAGTCATCCTCTGCTTTGAAACTGAATAGCATTAGGAGATATTTGTCAACTTAGAAATATTAATTTCCGTGGTCTCATCGTTAACACTTGTAGTAGTTGAAGCAATTTTCTTGCTGAAGAATGTATTTACTTTCAAGGTTGCCTTGTTTTATGGGAATTATTCCAATTATGGATGTGGCGGTTTATTGCGGCGTAAATACCATTTCCTATCTCAGCGGGGGTTACAAATTTCAGGACAATATTTGAGAACCACATTCCTAAACACATGAATTCACTTTATATTTTCAAAGAAAACAACCAAGTTGTAAAAAAAAGCGCAAATAAATTTTCATTTGTGAAAAAGATAAGTGTTTGCAGGAATTATTAATCAAAACCCAAAACTAAGATAAGGAATTTCATCGCCTCCAATGGCAAAATGATGGGCGTAATTGTCGAGTGGGTAAAATGCTACCGTGCTGACCGAAAGGCTCATGTTCGTATCCTGGTGACCACTCTGTGACCCTAGCTTCATCTGAGCTTTGTGATTTTTCAGGCACCACATCTTCCTGGAAATCTACATACAGCACAGTAAAAGGAACTTACCTAATTCCTCTACGCTTAATGGATTTTACAAGATATATGGATTTTACACGTCATTTGACTATGTAGCAGGTGAGCTCCGCAATCAACTATCAAACAAGCTTTCAGGTTCATTATTATGTTTATAACACGTGTTATGCCATGTATTTTGCCATCTTTCTGTAGTTTTCAACTTGTTTTCGTGTACTTTCGAAGTTTTTTGTAAAAAATTTCTCTTCTCGAATTTAACCTAAGTTTCCTTTCAATCCTCTTAACATTGATCACAGTGAATAATATTACTGTGCGAAGTAATTCTTTACTCATTCTTTCGTCGTGGTCATGCGGAGTTAGTGATTTAAAATATTTAAAACTACTGTTATCAACCTAAAGATTGGTTGAATAGATGAAAGTAGAGCTCACCTGGTGATAAGTCAACGGTGTTTGCAATTCACGCAGCAAGGTAGGTGGGGCCAGCGCATTCCACATGGCCGCCCAAGGTTTCCCCGGAAGATCTGGAATCCAAAAAAATACAGAGCTGGAGTGATGGTGATGGTGCCCAGAGGCGTACCCGGAAATGAAACCCGAGGCCTAAGGTCAGTTACCCAACACTACTTACTGGACTATTATGCCCCAAAGAATATAAATTATATAAGGGAATTTATAAAAAAAACTAATCGGTTTCCCATGGAATCACGTGTACGGCACGCATATTTATGCCGCTTATTTGTTGACTTATCCATAATTTTAGAGATTTTTGTATTTAAATGAATACATACAACAATGAAATTCTTAAATAACCAATATGTAATGTCACCTGTCTTCATTAGATATAACTATGTATTGAAGAATGGTGAATAGAAGCAGAGAAAGGTTAACGATACATATTTGCAAAAGAGGTGGGAAGAGAAAAGGTGATGCATGTAGCATTTAAATCAGTGTAATTTGATGAAGAGGGGAATGTAATAGGTGTTTGAGGGGTTGACAAAAGTTAATAGGAGGACTTCTGGGCAAACGAGTATGAGATAGGAATGAAAAAAATAGTGTGATGATATGAAGAGTTGTAGAAATATGTGCAAGAAAAGCATGTTAAGAATTTGGCAAAAGTCCTTAGAAGTGCACAACATTGTTTGATCTGTGCATATTGTCAACTATCTTGCACATCTTAAAAACTTTGTTCATGTATGTTTCGTTAACTAATGGCAGGAAGTATATATGGTATTTTAGATAGGTGCAAAAGTTCCTCTTTTGATGAAAACAATGTTACATACATTTCATTGCCAGAATTCCTCCCTCCTTGAGAATGAGATTCCTCTTTGCAGGACTTCAAAAGAGTCGGGGATTGGCAAACCTAAAGCATAGGCAAAACATGGAGTACTCAGGGAGAACTGATATCAAGGTCGATTGTCATTGCAGTCATGAACGCTTAGAATTATGAGTCAAATGTTTTAAGTGTTTTGGATATGCATTTCTCTGTCGGCTTAAACTCTTTGCTGAAGCCTTATGGAATCGGAGTGACGTGGATTTTTTCAAGTATTTTGAGTTTTGTTAAACCGAAGCAATATGAGTCAAAACCAAAAATGTTTAGATTGATTTTGACTACACGCCGCTGATTTTTTAAGCATATATAATGAAACATCGATCTATTCTAGTGTGCTGCACCATAGTGAATTTTTATACTGTGTTATGTACTCTGCGCGATGAATGAAATCAAGTATGTACCTCCATAAGTATTGTGTTGTCTTGTTTTAGCTCTGCTGGTGACTCATTTATATTTAGGATCCAGAATAAGCTGCCCTAGATAGCCTTCCATTAATAGCCAATAATAATTAATTAGTCACGTTTATTTTAGACGTTCAATCATTAGCATAATAGCTGTTAGCTCGATGGATTTATTCAGCTTTTAAATTGTATTATACTGCCATTCCTGGCGTTACCTTGAGTCATGGAACTGGATTCTTATATCCCTGGTCGCAAATTCTGCTTTGAAGGAAAACCACGTCATGTCTTTGGAACGCGCATACATAAAATACCGCTACAGTTCCACCATTATTCCATTGAACTACCTTTAGAGCATAAAACACACATGAGCCCAGATAATACTTAGTCATTAGGCCTTTAAAAAATTTGAACATTTTTATCCGTAAAGGTATTCACCTTCAGCTGGGCATTATGGGTGGAGCACTCACTGCCTCCATATTTTTAAATTTCTTTCGTCCCCGAGAGAAGGTCATGTTAAAATAAGTTGACAAAAATGAATTACATTCGCAGAATAAAACGTCTAAGTTGGACCCTTCCATGAAGTGATCAAACTCAATCTTGAAAGAGGCATGAGGCTAGTTTTAATTTGATTGCGATCATCTAAGGTTTCCTGTCAAAGAGAAGGTATGTGTAATGATTGATTTGCCGTATGTTTCATCTAAAGAGCGATTCCTCATCCGAGGTGAGTTTGAAAATATTTCGAGATACCTCCAAACTCACTCTTCCTCGAAGCAAGTCCCGGTTCGTTTCTTTTCCAAAATCAATCGATCTCCAATTTGCGTTCAAAATATATCCGCGGAGAAGGCATCGCTCACCGAAGCGCGGCGGACGTGGATGCATCGTTTCTTCGGCACCCTACGCCTCGTTTGTTTTTCCTCCGCTTTCTCTTTTTATTTCTCTGCCAATCCTCTCGATCTGACGCCACGTCGACTCTCGTGTCGTCGGGAAGCTTCAATTTCGCCTCCTTTGTAGTCGGGAAAGCCCCAAGTAATGGCGGAGGGATCCCAGCGAATAATAAGGCGGCAAATGTTTGGCGTCGCGTGAATTCAACTGAGTTCCAAAGCTGACAGGGAGGAATAAAATTGCCACCCCGATGGTAAAAATGAAATTATATGAAGAGTGTTATTTTTTCTCCTTGAACATCACTGGAAAAGAGGCAATCGAAGCGAGGGGTAGGTAGTTGGGGGCTTGGGCCACCAAGTAGGCCAGAAAACAATGGGGAATGTTTTTCCTAGGCTACTTCTTCATATTTCTAAGCGAACTTTAATAATAAAATATATACACCATACTTATACATTTAAATCCTTTCCCAAATATAAATTTTCCAATAGGTTTTCCCGTTTTTCTCCCCTGTTTTTTTTCAAAACCAATCTCGCATAACATGTAACTACTCATTTTATCCCCTCAATATTCTTTCGTCCTCTTATCTTCCCGTCAGTTATTCCTCCTATTCTCATTACCTGATGTAGCTGAGATCACCAAAATATCTAAGCATTAATATTTTACTGCTTTCTGAAACCATATATAAGGAAATATTGTACTTGGGATCCCATATATGCATTATAATTCACATCCTTTAGACTTTCACATATATACATACATTTTTTAGGTAATCTACCGGTCAAGGTAGGTTTTTGCATGGACACAACTATCAAATAAATATTTTCTAACTCCAACCAAAACCCAATCCAGCAACCTACTCTACATTAAGTCTCTCTTCATCTCAGCGTACTTCTTTCCTCCCTTCATCCCGTCCAACATCCCTATCCTGTTCCTGTCCTTTCCTCTATTTTTGTTTGTTTGTTCATTTGTTTTCCTTTCGGTCCATTTCACCTTCTCCATTCTTCTCCACACCCACATTTCGAAAGCCTCCAATCTACGCCTATCCTCCTTCTTCAGCGACCATGTTTCCGCGCCGTACGCTACGGTCCATATCAATACGCATACGCTCCTACGTATAGCTACGATCCAGATCAAAATGTTTACGAGTCCTTTCTTAACCTCCCTACTCAACGTCATCCACTCCCTCCTTCAGAAAGCCTCCTTACCTAGCGCAATTCTTCTCCTTACGTCCCTACTACTTTGACCGTGTTGGTCCAAAACACTTCTGAGATACGTAAACTGTTCAACCTGCTCTATTTTTTCAATTCCTAATTTATTGTTTAGCTTAGCCTTTTTATTTCTGGATACTCACATAACCTTTGTTTTATTAATATTGAATCTCATCCCATATCTATCGCACTGAACCTCGAATTCACTCAGTAATGTTTGCAACACCTTCGCTGACTGAGCAACTAATACTTGGTCATCAGCAAACCTAACCGATTTTATGAATTCCCCTCCGACTTCCATTCCTAGCTCCAGTTTTTCCCATGCCTCTTTAATCATTTCCTCCACATATACGTTAAACAACACCGGTGATAATGGGCAACCCTGCCCTACACCTCTTCCTAACACGTCTCATCCGGACTCTCCGTTCCCCACTCGCACCTGAGCAGTCTAAGACATGTACAGGTTGCGGAAAAGTCTCCTGTCCCTCCAATCCATTCTTATTTTCTTCAATACACGCATTATTTTCACCCAATTCTCTCTATCAAACGCTTTGTCAAAATCTACGAAACAGACAAATACGTCCTGATTGTATTCTATATTCCTCTCGATTAGTGATCTTATTACTGCAATGGCA
The DNA here is from genome assembly GCA_037158775.1 of Hetaerina titia. NCBI lineage: Eukaryota > Metazoa > Arthropoda > Insecta > Odonata > Calopterygidae > Hetaerina > Hetaerina titia. The sequence continues at coordinate 84,252,456 of CM073778.1, forward strand.
TCACGCGTACCTCTTGCCTTCCTAAACCCAAACTGATCATCCCCCAAGTAATCATTTGCCTTACTCTCTATCCTTTTGTTGATGATCCTGAGAAAAACTTTAGCTGCGTGGGATATCAAACTTATTGTTCTGTAATCCTCACATGATTTAGCCTTTACCTTTTTCGAAAGAGGAACTAACACTGATCTCACAAAATCTTCCGGCGAGATTCCTTTCTCATAGATACTACGATCCATTCTATATAGAGTCTTCTTCCCACATGTTCCTAAACATTTCAACAGTTCCACAGGAAGCCACAGACTGACCAACTGTGCAAAATTATTATAGCACAAATCTCATATGAAAATGATAAGGAGGATGCAATTGGACAAGACTACATCCTTGTCAGAACTAAGTAGAAGAATCCAGTTAAGCAATGCAAGAGCGACCTCGGAGTAGATAATCTTGTATACATATATAGTGGATCACAACCAGATGATCATTGACATCCTACTGCGATACTATAAGATGAATTGGACACAGTAACCTAGATGGAACAAAAAGATAATGAAGGAAAAGCAAATAAGAGAAAAGTTCACCGTGACCACCGTCAGAAAAATAGAAGGAATAAATGAGACTGGCTTAGAAGGATGATGGGAAGAAACCCAGAATATAAAAACCGAAGCAGGAAATAAAAAACTTGTAAGTAAAATAGCACAATCGATCTTTCATGCAAAGCCATGGAAAGATTATGCATGGAACTACTAAGTGATAACAGCTCAAAAAGTAAATTTCATACAAGAAAGAATAAAATGCACGAATCAAAGAAAAAAACCAAGGAAATCCTTTATTAAATGTCGGAATTATGTCACACAAGAATTCAAGGAGGAGAAGGAAGAGTGGATAGATGGCTTCTTTGAGGAAATCGATGACAACATAAAGAAGGGAAACAGCGAAACTGCCTACTAACAGGTGAAGAGAAAATTCAGCAAAGAGAAAAAAATTCCTACAGCGCCAGAGATGCTAATGGAAAATACTTACAGAAGATGAACACTTTGAGAAGAGATGGGAGGAATACATTGAATCACTCTACCAAGAGCCCAATCCACTTTAAGATGACTTAATTAAAGAAGAAATCGTAATCGAAGAAGATGAACGAGATCCGGAGATGCTAAGAAGCGAATTTAACAGAGCCTTGAAAGACATGAAGAACAATAAGCCACCAGGAGTCGACTATATAAACGGATAAATATTTAAGGAGCTCGGAAGAATAACCCCTTTGGAATAGTTGAAGATAGCTACGACAGCGGAAAACAATCAGAAAATTTCGAGAAGAGTGAGATGACTGCAATACCGAAGAAACCCAAAACAGATAAGTGCGATAAATATTAAGCCTGATGTATCAGGCACCAGAAATACTTACTTGGATGAATAGCTAATGAACGAAATACAGAAGAAAGCCTCGCCATTTCGCGTTCAGGAAAAAAGGACGCATTTATCAGCTAGAGGGAAAGGAAAGCTGAAGGCTGAAGGAAAAAAAATGGTTCACGTAAAGAGGCCATTATATGCTTATAGTTTATGGGTGCATGGCATGCGTATACATGCCAACAAGTAAAAGCTTCAGGTACCTTAAACATAATCCATTTGATACCCTCGAATGCCATTAACTCATTTATGTTCCATATAATTTCTTATGCTGCACTCATGGACTTTGAACTGTGGAATGGAACATATATACTTATATTAATAAACGGCACTTGAACATATCTTATGGAATAAGATGATAAAGACACAGGAAGGACTTGGAATAGGCTCCGGCGATAGAAGATTAATCCATTACCTCTACAAGAATAACATAGCCCCCTTACATTATTTCTACATGGTTAGCATAAAAGTATCTGGACAAGTTTTGGAAAAATATATTTATTTTAGATATTGCTACAAAACCTCAAAATTCTTCAAGGTATGACAATAGTACTCGTACATCCCTTGAGCTTTGACACACTTTTTCCAGCGGCTTTCCCACGACTCGAAGGCTCCCTGGTAAGCGGATTCCGGAAGGTCCTTAAGGGTGCGCATGCAAGCTTCTTTGACGTTACTTAGGGTCCCATGGTGGTGTCCTTTGAGAGAGGGTTCACTTTTGGGAATAGTAAATAGTGTGCTGGTGCAAAGTTGGGACTGTAAGGGGGCTGGGGAATCGTCATGATTGCGTTACTGAGGGTTTTCGCCAGAAGACACAACTCTGCTTTTGATCGTCTGTCGTAAGACCTTCGGGACGAGTTTCGCACCGCCTAATTTTCAGTGATGATGGTACATTTGTTGGAATTTTTTGTATCTTTTTAGAATATTATTTATAAATTATTTTTTGTTTGGAAATTGTCGGGATACACCATGAGATTAGGAAGGACGTAAAACAATAAAGCTCTCAGGGAGTGAGGGATTAAACACTAAGGAGAGAAAAATTTAAGACTATCAAATCAATCTTAAGATCAAAATACTTACTATGAGACGTCATACTTGTTTTTTTGTTAAAATTCCCGCGATGGACATTTAAGCTCTTCCAGTCTCCAAGGCGTGTGGTATGAATTTAAACTACCTAGAAGGCAATTTTTACTTTGCACCAGCGGAACATCCACAATTCAGTTTTTGCTAATTATTTTAAAAGGAATTAAATAAGAGCCTAGACATTTCCGTCGTTATGAAACTTAAATGGCCGAGTTTATGCGGAATTACTTGATGGGACACCAGAGGGAACCCGCTTACTACAATATCAGGTATTATGATTGTATAATGAGGAATCTGGCACCAATTACCAAAGTCCTGGGTTAAGGTAGGAGAACACTAAACCAACTTAAACCTACTAAACCAAAAGGGGAACAGGACCATTTCATTTTCCCTGGTATTGACGAAGCTGACTACCATTAAAGACTATATTGAATGAAGTTAAGAAGTACTTCGTGTATGAAATATTCCATCAAATCTCTTATACCCTGGAAGCGTGCTTTTAAAGAAAATAAGACTGTAAACCGGCCGAGGTCTAGTGAATTGATGAAACACGGAATGAATGAATACCTCCGAAATAAGCGGATATGAGAGTTCTTACATATTTGGCCTCCGCCTCCCGATTCGCTTTAAGGTGATTGAAAACTGGCGAGTGGCACAACACAAGGCTCCAGACGACTATAACCCTGGAAAGGGTTGCTCGGCGACCGTCTTAAGAGTGTGGATTGAGTTTGTACGTGTTCGGAATAAGAGGGGACATGCGGGAAATTGGACGAGGCCCTCTTGCTGCACGGGATATGGGCCCCGGGTCCCCGATTGCCGCCCCCGGTGTGTACGGGGGGGGGGGAGAAGTGAGAGGAAAGGGGGCGCGCCGGAGACCGACCCAAGCCCTAACACCCCCTTCCGCCCTCTCAAAGCCTACCACCCCCAAGGCGCTTTTATTTTTTTTAGTTTGGTAGCTCTCTCTCCCTCAATGTGTGGTGGGACCCCCTTCTCCCACCATCCCGTCGTTCACCTCTCCAAGGTGTGCCGGTAGGTTTATGCCTTGGGCGTGGGATTCAAGGGGAGGGAGGCGGGGGTTTCAGATTGACTGGGTGTGCTCCCGGGAGAGTGAGAGGAGAGATGGAACCTCCCCGGCACTTTTTCCTCACTCCCTCCCCACTCCCCCCCCCACTCCCCCCACCCCAAACCCTCCTCCCAACCAACCCCCCTACACACACACACACTTCCCCTCTCTCTACACGTGAGAAAAAAATTGGGATAAAAGAAAGCCTCCCGAATTGGTTTTTCCAAGAGAAGGAATTCTTTATTGGGGGGTCCTCTCTCTTTTTCGTCCCGCCCCTTCTCTTTCTTCCCCTTTTTCCCAGGTGCGCGAATAGTCTTGTCGCGTCCGTAATTTGAGAGGGTCGTCCCCCGTTCCGAAGGTGGTCGTTCGAAGCCCGCTTAAACCGTTAAACGCGAGTCGGGATGGAGCGGGACGGCCATCGCGGGCCTTCCTTGATCGGTCCTCCCTCCACCCCCGCCGAGGGGATTGGACGAGGGAGGAATCCGTACTTTTACTCTCCTGAGGGAAACTTTAAGAGAATAAAAATATAACCGGTCTACCTGAGGAGCGGTCAGCGGGTTAAATGGGAGAGGCAGGGGTAGGGGAGCACCGCGGGGGGAGGGGGGGTGGTAATTTTACGATCGTGCAATGACGAGTTCTCCGCGTTTCCGTTACAATCCCAATGCATTTGCCGTTCGTTCGCAGATAAAAAGTGGCCGATACGAGTTAAAGTGATTGTCTGCCGCCTCTGGGAATTCGTAGGAAAAGACCACCAAATTGATATCCGTAGAGAAAGTGTGTATGGCTGATGAAATCGATTTATATTTACTGAATGGAGCGTTGGTCAATAAGGATATCGAAATCAATCATTTAAATAAATGAGTTTGTATCATCCAAATCATACGTATCTGTGTTTTAGAGGCAGATTATTATTTTAATATTAGTGTTTTCGTCAAAAATTATCAGCATTATAAGAATTTTTATTATTTTGAATGGAGACGGATACCGATTGGAAAAATAATACAGTGAGAAACTTAATATAAAAAATGATTTTAAAGTAACTATTACCGTCATACTTCACAGAAATTCTAAATGCATATTGGCAAAGCGTTTAATATTTCATGTGCTAAAAAACGAATGGTTGCAAACCGTGGTTTCCAATAATTTGCAATATTTTTTAATACTCAATTCCTCTTGCCGATCCGTTCCTATATACCGATAGGTTAATATAGATGTACATTTCAATTTTTTTGCTGAAATAATTTCGTTGATGATTAAGGGGCATAATGCTAAATTCGGTAAGACCATTCTTGTTGCATTCATAAAACGCATCTTCTCATGATTTTAGGAGATTTATCGTCATTTCACGTGTTCTTTCATAAATATTTCAAATATTCGAAACCTTATAATAAACCTACGAGCATTGTTGAAAAACGTATTCCTATTAATTAATGCTAAAAAACTACACAACGAAGTTACACATAAAACCTCGAAGTTTACCTCACGTATACATGATGCCTCGATGGATAAAGCACTCGGCCGGAGAACGAGTGCTCCAGTTTCAAACTCCGTTCAAGGCGAATCATTTCTTCACTTTCAAAGTGTCGCATCCATTAGTTTGAGAGATCGATTTATTTGTTGAAATGAAAGGGTATTTTATTTCTGCCAGATAATCTTTACACAGAAATTTCAATAAATTTCAATTTACCATGCACACACACATATATTCATCTAAAATAAATATTGTCTATTCTAACATCTCATATTTACCTTGTTATTGTAATATTAAAATTGCAAGCAGCACTTAAATAACCTTATATTGAGGCTCTTTTAGTGGCTTTATATGACGTTATATTTTCCATTTCCTGATCTGTCTGCAGTCTCTATATGTATACACCTCTGCCAAAAGGTGCTTAGTTACTAAGTAGCCTTATAAAGAGGAGTTAACTGACGTTCCTTTTGATTCTTTCACCTTTTCGCCATCTGCCTCTATCCAGATAACACACGACCAGGCAGTAAACGAGCTTTAGATATTTTTCTCCGCAGAAAAATCGCTACCAAACGAAATCCGTTTCTGGATACGAATACTGTCTACGCCGCGCCTGAGGCAGATTCTCGTGAATGACGTGTAGACTATTCGTTTCTATCAGCCCGCCACCAGCACTTTATTCTTTTTATTGAGCCCAAGCCAAAAATGGCTTGGCTTTAAATATAAATATGTGTGTGTGTGTGTATATATATATACATATATGTACGATCGTGCCGTGGAAACGTAAAATACATTCTATGAGTGTCCTTTCTTTGTGTCTCTGTGTTTTGAAAATTTTTTATCTGTGTTTATATGTCGCCGGAGTGCGTTCCAGTTCAAATATATATATAAACCATAAACACAGTAATCAACCCTAAGGTCGGTTTGGTAGGTGATGGTAGAGTTCACCCAGTACTAAGCCCGACGACGCGTGAAATTCACACATCAGGGTAGGGGGACAGTTCCTTTCCCTGTGCCGGTTATGGTTTCCTAGGAAGATATCTGGAATCGAACCGGGGTCCCTCCGGTCAGTAGTTCAACGCTCTACCCCCTGGACTATCGCGACCCTAATATATAATACATATAAACTATATATATATATATATATATATATATATATATATATATATATTGAATTTAAATTGATAATAATTATTTTTAATGAAATTATTATTTTTTACAATTCTAGGATTAATAAAGGAAAATGAACCGGGGGAATATAAGAAATCTTTAGGTGTTAGGCAAGGCTTTGAAGGAATAAATGAATTCGTTAATTTGATCGAAATTACTTAATTTAAAACAATTCACTACACCATGCAAAGGCAACTCTACTTACTTAGGAAGAATCGCAAAAATGTAATATTGTACTTTGATACGATGCTATTTAACTCAATGTGTCTAGACTGCATTCTCGCTTAGCGAAAATCGTAGAACTGTGACAAATTGCAGCCTTATCAAACCCAAAAATTAACGGCTCTGAAAGTCTCAATGAAATCGAAACCTTAGCAGGGAAGCTTTAATTCTTGTGCCTACTGTTACTGGATACTCAGGGGTAGTTCTTGCAGTGTCAGCCCAGTCTCAAATTCATTGACCCCTCTTTAAGGAGTCATAAGTTATGAACCCCTCTCCAAAATAAGGTGAAAATATACTATACCCCATAATGTATTATATCTGATAAATATATCATATCATAATAGATATATTATACTGGAATGATTTTTTTAAAACAAAAGAGAACATTTAAGTTTGGCGAAAGCGTGTTTCACTTCCCTAATCTACCAATCATATCTATGACGTGTTCATGCTAGAAAGCGTACACTACCCTAAAAAAACTCATTATTTAATTTTAGTGGTATCAAATTCATCATCATTGGTCGTTCAATCCTAAGATTTGTTGACTGCAGCCTTCCATCCTATCCTATCTGATGTGAATTGGCTTACTTCCTGGTACTTTTTGCAATGTACATTGTTATTTATTTGTCCCATCTATTTAGCCCTTGCCCTACCTCTTGGGACTTTACATCTATTTTTTCCTCTATTATATTCTTCACGAATCCATTGTGCCTCAGGGTGTGGCTAATTCATCTGGTTCTTCTTTGTTCTGTAGTGTTTCATAAGGTTCGTTCTTCGTCTATTATTCTGCATACTTCTCCATTTCTTATTATACTCGTCCATTTTAATCCTGTTATTTTGTTTCCTACTACATTTTTTTAGTTCAAAAGAATAATGATGAACGCGGAGCCAAAGCCTCTGGCGTTGCCACGATGCTCATCTGGAACCTCGCCGCCTTCCTATTTACGGCCGAGTACAGCCCTCCCGTTCACCCTGTTCTGCGGCCCACAAACGCCTCTCTTTTCAGACGAAACCCCGCGTTGGTAAAGCTCCCGCGGTGGAGTGCACTAAAGAAAGAGTACGAGACCCGACCGAACGGCTGACACTCGTCTGCACATCAAGCAGACCGAATGCATTCAGCGTAGCCCCAAAACCGGTGAAACCACCGACGGAAAGGACAGAGTGCGCAAGACGGACCTCAAATGTCATTATCAGCGGCGATGGAAAAACACCTCCCGATGCCAGAATGGGGTTTGGCGTGGCGTGGAGGAAATTGCGTCAGGTAAATGGCTTTCTTTGAGTTTACCTAATTACAGAATGAACTCCAAAGTATGACTCAAAGATATGAAACATAGGAAAAGTCGACCTGAGGAAAAGAACGAATAGAACCCTTCGAACTTTAAGAATTCTGCATATCCGGGTTTTCACCGCGTTGTTGTTTGAAGCCGACAACAGTTTCGCCGAAGTTTCATCCGGCGTCTTCAGGTCGAAGACGCCGGATTCTTCGACCTGAAGACGCCGGATAAAACTTCGGCGAAACTGTTGTCGGCTTTAAACAACAACGCGGTGAAAACCCGTACATGCAGAATTCTTCAAGCCACCGCCGCGAAAATCTACGTAGCCATATACCCTTCGAACTTTGTTGACGGAGGAATTTAATGACGACTAACTGGACAAAACATTAGACATGAAAGAGTACTCGTACATACTCGTATACAGAACAATTGAAAGAAAGAGAGAACATAATTATTTTTAGGAAAAAAAATAACCAGATGGACTGCGCACACCTGGAGAAAATTAATTTGAAGGATAAAGAACAATGGAAAAAATATGAACAGGTCCAACGTGGAAAGCCAGAGGTCGATGCATTGGACTAATAAAGAAGGATATATATTGAAAGGATGGAAGAAATATGAAGCGCTACCAGGATTACTGTGGGATTGAGAAGAAAAGGAGGCCTCAGTCTTCTTCTTCTTCGAAGATTAATTCTGGTTTAAATTCATGAAATACAAGGTCTGTACAAAACAAGAGATGACTGGTCTTTCGACGAAAACTGCTCGACAGATCACAAACAGTAAGGTGTCGCCTTATCTGTGAAAAATAAAACACAGCCTTGTTTGTGACCTATCTCGTCTTGTCTTCGCACAGCCATTTGTCCAAGCTTGCACACGCTTGCTGTTCAAATTCTTGTGGCGGTGCTAATGAAGAAGCAGCACTTGTGCATTGAATTCTGTTTTAACCCCAGGAAAAGTACAATTAACTCCTATGCAGTGTTTCAAGAAATATTCGGCAATGAAACTATAAGTCGTGCACAGTGTTTTCGTTGGTACAACCACTTCCAGTCTGGATAAATCTCGACCGATGAAGAACCGAGAAAGTGGACGATCATCGACGTCAAAAAACGACGCCCACGTAAACCGTATGAATTATTTAGTGCGTGCAAACCTTAGATAACTTGTCGGGGATATTTTTAATGAAGTTGACCTTAGTGTTGGATAGTGTTTCACCATTTTGACAGGAATTTTGGATATCGCGCCAAATTTGTGCCACAAGTCACAGCATCAGCCAAGAACTACTCGTTCGTCCCAACGACGACTGAAACTTCTGAAAAACAATCGTCACAGGTGATAAAACCTGAATGTATGGTTATGATATGGAAAAAATAGCCCATTCTTCACAGTGGAAGGGGCCATCTTCCCCACCACCCAAAAAAGCTCGCATGTCGCAAAGAAGCGTTCCAGGCTGTATTCGAAAGCTGAAAAAAACGTTGGAACGTTTTATTGGCAGCCAATGGCTGTAATTTGAAGGCGGTAAGCATAATGAAAAGAGAAACTTTATAATTCCACATAGATTAATTTAATTAATAGATTTATAATTAATTAATAGATTTATAATTAATTAATAGATTTATAATTAATTAATATATTTATAATTAATTAATATATTTATAATTAATTAATAGATATATAAAGTTTCTCTTTTCATTATGTTAAGTCGATTCCATGAAGTCACGCCCGAAACAACGCGATAAGCATGATTGAAGGGTAAATCAAGCATTTATTCAAAAAGTCTTATCTTTTTTTGAACAGACCTTTTATTTTAACATAAGTATAAACAGGCTAAGTAAAGGAGACATCGCGATTTAAATTTTATGAAATTATTTTTCTGCAATATCTATATACATTTCAACGTTTCGCTTGATTTATACTGCCTTTTTTCTCCTTGCAAAACTCCCCCATTGCAATTGTTTCCATTATAACTTCATTTCCTTAAATTTTATTGAACTAACGATCCTTTCAAAATAATTTTATTAATATTAATTTATAGATATCAATCCTCTGACCCTAGATTTTATTGGTTCTCATTTATTTCTCTTATTTTATTTCCTTTATTTAAATTATTTATTGTGGTTTGAGAAAAATCTACTAGGTCATCAAAATCTGTTTGTGTTATTTCATCCGGGGTTGCTAAATTTATTGCATATTAGTTTTTGATAAGTGATCATATTTTTGGCCAACAGTAACATACACTTATCCTATACTGTATGTATCCTAAATGTATTAAATTTGACATTAATGTTGAAACGAATAAGTTTATCCTTCCCATAAGGAACTTGAGAATATTTTAGGTACATGCATTGTTTTGGGATATTTTTCGTTCAATAAGAGAGGCATTTGAAAAAATAATAATATCAAAAGTAAAAATTATACTACGAGGATAATTTTTTCCTGAGAGACGTAGAACGAGAAATTCTTCCAAAGATGTATTGAAGCCATCAGAATATCACTAGTCCCGCTCCTTCGGCCCAACGTTTCGTGACAGGAAAAAATTATTTTTCTATCTGTAAAAATTATTTTCATTTTATTCAAAGTATTGATATGGCTCTTTGAGAAATAGATTCGACGTCCATAAAAACTTATTACCTGTCAACCTGTTTTCAGTCAAGTCTAGGGAAATTGACTCATTCATGAACATGAACTCCAGAGATCATAATAAATTAATTTAGTCGTAAGTACGAATGAGAGAATACATTTCAATACCGAATTAAAAGAAAAACTTGAATTTTTCAACCCCTCGGTTGATTAAATACATTTTTCCTATTGCGAGAAACTCACTGGTAATGCTGTTTTAGCTATCTTTTGACCACTATTATATAACTCTGAAAGAAGAAAATATTGTGTATAAATTTTGGTAAATTATCAGCTTTTTCATTGATGTCAATGGTGTTTTTCCATCATAATAGGTTATAGGCAATGCTCCCAAAGGTGTTTTTAATCCTAGGAATTAAAGGTGCATGTATAATGTCCTAGGACCTTTTTGCACCTTTAAATACATTCCAACGAAATTATATTTCAATGGGGGGTTCAGAATTTATAGTATAATTATACTCGATTATATATTTCACCAAACATGAGGACAATTTCATTGCAACAATTTCAGAGTTTATAAATCATTCGCCTTAACTGGGATTGATTCTTGAACGCGAATGATTTTTACACTCTCAAATTGTTGCAAATAAATGCACACATAGCGGATGACTCCGTTAAAAGTTACTGTTGCGGCATCTCCCGCAGTTGCTTGAAATGATGAAAATTTATTCACTATTCAATTGATATTTTCTAATACCAAAGTATTAGTGCATCAACGTGTATGTTTTTAATTACATAAAAATTGCAGAGTATTTGACTTAAATCCATTAAAATTACTCTTCTTGACATATTAATATTCTTATTAAATTTTCATTAGTTCGTCTTCAGCATGAAACTTGAAATATTTCGTCTTTTGTTTCACGGCAATGAAGCAAAATTGTTTCCCTTATCGGAATTAACACAATATCTTTGAAGAGTTCTCAATGTATGGTATGGGGTTAGGGCGTATCGGCTATGCACACACAAATTGAGTCAATAAAGGTGTGTGTATGTATATATAAAATCATCATCATTTTTCAATTCTAAGATTGGTTTACTGCTCTATTAAGTGTTAATTTCCTGACCATCCGATAGGTTCTCTGTTTTTCGTCCTAATATGCTTGTCTCTTAGCCTTACTCTGGATCTTTCCTTCAATTATTCCTTCTGTTATTTTTCTGTTATGTTTCATTGTGCCTCAAGGTATGTCCAATCCATCTAGGTCTTCTTTACCGTAGAATTCTCAATATGATTCTTTCCTCTTCTGTTCTTCTATCCTTCCTCGTTCCTCACTTTGTCTGTCCATTTAATCTTTAGTATTCACCTCCATCACTATGTTTAACTCCTCCATAGCTCAAGTTTCACTCCTCAAATTCTCTTCTTTCCATTTAGCTCCTCTCTTCCCCACACAAGAATTTTCGTTTTCCTTTTGTTAATGCTCATATTATATTCCCGAAGCACTTGGTCCTTAATATTCAGGTTTGCTTGCAAGTCCTATCGCGTCTCTGATACTACTGCGATGCCGTCTGCGAACCCCAGCATGTAAATTTCTTCGCCATCCACTCGACTCCTTTGATGCCCAATCCTAGTGCTTCCTTTATTTCCTCTTCTAGATATACTTCGAATGGTGCTAGCGAGAGGTTGCATCCTTGTCGAACTCCTTTGTTCATTTTGGCATGTTTTTTCCTTCCGTGTTTCACTTGAATGGTTGTTACCTGATTCTTATAAAGGTTATGGATTATTCTTCTGTAGTCCATTTCAAGTGCTTCTAGAATCTTGAACATTTTTTTCCATTCGACATTTTCGAAGACCTTCTCCAAGTCCAAGAAAGCCACATACAATGGCTTGTTTACAAGAATCAATTTTTCAATTAAAAATCATCTTCAGATCATTTTTCGATCAAAAATGATGCGTATATAATATGTATACACACACTGAGTATATAGAATATACTCGTACATACTCAATTAATCTCCTCAATTAATTTCTCCAGTGGGCGGGTTCTTAACTAAGTATATCGACGACCATAAGATGAAAAGTAGCACATGGAGAACCCAACGACAAAGATTTTACAACAATTCTGTGCTTTTGTGGACACACCATAAAAACAAGGTATTCAACCCGAAGGTCGGTTTGGTACAGTAGAGGTCACCCAGTACTAAGCCCGATGGCGTGTGAAATTCACACATCAGGACCGATACGTTAATTAATTTTTCAGATTATTAGACTGGGCGAAGTCCATGACGTTCTGCTTGGGAAACTTACACCACTTTCTGAATTCTCCTCAATTAATTCCTCCAGGATGAACTTCTGGTGATGTAGCAACATATAGGGTTTCCTTGAGATAGGGAATTCGAAAGGGGTTCAGTGAATTGACTGAGGGAATTCGGTGCGTTGTTATATGTGTAACAGTCTGAAAATCCGTTTCGACAAACATATTCACGAATTTCCAAAAAGTGGGAATGGCATTCCCATTCCCGTGGCCACAAATGGGATATTTTTCTCTCAAGACCCAAGTGCCCTTCCAGCCAATATCTTGATCATGACGAATACAATTCATCCCCTCAGTTCTGGAAAGTCCGTACAGCTCACGTGTGCCATTGGACATAAAGCAGGAATTCTTGTTCCCTTCCTAAGTGTTACATAATTTTCATCCGAATTCTTAAGTTTTACGGCAATGGAATGGCTCTTATCCTAGATACTTAAATACCAGGCTGCTTAGCAACACTTAATTTCAGCAAAGTTTAGCAGAGTAAAGGCCACGTGGTACGCAAGTAAAGGTGAACGTGGGGACTACAACTCTGATCCGCTTCTCACACCTTGGCGTCAAGGCTTCACTTCGATTTTACCTGCTTCTTGACTTCTACTTCCAATTTCACTCCTGGACATATGTTGTAATCTCACAGCAGATATCGCTCTCATCTCTCTTTTCAAATCTCACAAATACACAACTACACCCACAAGGTAAGTTTTCACTCCAACCAACTCCACCGTTGCCCTCTCTCCAAGGGAATCATGAATATTCGTCAGACTAATCTTATCGCACACATAAATCACTGATATAAATTTAAACTCATGCTACCATCGAAGTCGCATGGGTGGTTCAAAATTTGAATTTAAAAGGGAGAATGAATCCGATAAGTCAAAGGGATTTCTTTTAGTCAAACCATTTCTTCATAACATTTCCTATCGTGCTCTCTCTTATTGAGCCCCCCTGCTCAAGGCGATAAGGGGGCTTTGTTACGTGTGTGCCTACCGATCACCGATTGTCACATGTTAGCGTGGCTTGCGGTGCCCAAAAGAAGTGAACCCTAAACCGCGGGAATTATTTTGTCGGTCACATTCACTGCTATAACTGGAGGAAATTTTCTCTAAAGGTCCCCGCGACTCCGATAAGTCCTCGAGTGTTAAAATGGTGCGGCTCCTATTTGCTCTCAACATCAAGGTGCCCTTCTATGCGCCCTGAGGTCCCACCAAATGTGATTTGGTTGTCCCGAGCTCTTGTATCCTCTCTATTCTGAAATATCCATAATGTAATCGACCCGCTCTGACCGCAGACCAATTAAAATTGCATGTCTCAGCACCGGCCGAGGAGAGAAAATATTCTACCCCCCGGCCCTATGTTTGGGGTCGCTAACAGGCATGGTGATTCCAAATCCCCGGCCGTTCTATTCATGAAAGCGTCAAAACACCCTGTGCCGCCTCATAGCACCGCACCGCGGCAGTCAATCACTCGCTAAGATCTAGTGAGGATATTCCTAAAGCAGTCTGCAAAAATGTCAACTTCCCTTACGTCCTATTCGCGAGAGTAACTTTCGAATAAATATTTTATTCCGATTGTCCCTGAATCTTTGATTGTTTTGATCTTCGTCGCTTCAGGGCAAGGCACCTCTGGGCACTCTTTGAGCGCGACTAAACTTCTTGGCGTCACAGATCACCTTCACTACGCGCGGTGTACCATAATCTCCCTACCGCATTATTTCCCCAAATTCCTCTATTTTGTAGGAGAAAGCAAACAATTTTGTCTTTCAGCCTCCCGGAGAATAAATGCATGCATCGACAGCCGAGAAAAGTGTGAAATTTTTCAACTCACGAGGCCCGCGATTCTAAGCTCATCTTAACCGGAAATTACAATACCCGCCAACTGCTTCTAAAAGCCCTCACTTTCATCTCCAAATTGTAATCCCTTGTTACGGCTCCTTCTTTATTTCCCCTAAGCCAACGTTGCCTGCCTTTTTGCGTTTACCCTGTTGCTCAGGATCTGTCTCAGCCCACCTAATCAATGCCGAACGCTAAGATTCTACACGCTAAGATTCCCGTAATGTTTAAGTACAGTGCGGCTTTTTGACTTGAATCTTACAGCCACATATGGACGAGGAAATGAAAGGTTCATTCAGTCATTCAAGGTGATATATGGAAACATTTTGGACGGTCTCCATTATGTAGTACGTCATAGGAGATTTCGAGCAATTGCTTGGAAAATAAAAATTAGTTGTGGCGCTACATGTGGGAAGGAATAATGCTCAAAAAGGATTTTCGTACTGGCTGTGGGAGGTGTGAGGGTAGTTCAGAATATATACACTATCCGAATTCTTTCGCGTTATGATTCTTATGTAACTGTGTATATATATTTATATCATTGTAAGAGGCTTTTGTAATTCATTTCAACCTGCGTTCATTTGCTTTGGCAAAACTGTTGTCAACAGAAATCAACAAACCTAGAAGCATTCTGTCTTCACAACATTTACTTCCTCTTAGATCGATCTATTTGGTAAGGCATTTTTTTACAAAATGCCTAATAGTGTACAATGTGTGTGTTTATCATAAAATGTAACATTAATTGCTCCAATTTTCAACAACAAACCTGGAATATAGTAGCTTAAAAAGCTTCAAGCTTATTAAGCTACTATTTTAAGCTCCAGCGTAAGCTTCAAATCAGATGACTAGGTTTCGGGAAACATTAGCAAAACATAATATTGAGTATTTAAAACCGCATATCCCATTAATTTATCTTTGAATGTTATGTAGAGAAAAATTAGATAATTATTTGAAGGCACTGTGGAAAAATAATAATAGGACTTTTCAATAACTTTTTTTACGGGAAGCTATTATTGAATGACTGACACTCTTCCGTGGGTACATAAAGGAAAATATAAAAATCAAAAAGTACAACTTCCGAGACTAGAGAACTTGATCCACCAGTGAAGAGATCGAATGAATTTTCTAGAGATCATCTGGAGGGTCGATAAGAATCTTTTCAGCTACTTTAGCATTCCCATCAATTTTGATTTTGGAATTTCATTGTTTTCTCGTCAACAGTTAAATTTCTTAGCGACAAATCAGTTTTTTTTGCTCTGCGGAAACCTTTTGAAAATTTCCTGCTCTTCCTTCCGATAGAGGTCGTCGGGCACTGATGAAAATCGGACACAATGGATAATGGGGGCGGAGAAGAAAAGACTGTCTCAACTCCTCGCATTGGAGAGTGTCTCGCTCGCCTCGCCGCAAGCAGAAATAACCGCCAGGCCTCGTAAACCCTAGTGTAATTGCGGTGGCTCCTCGATAGTGCCTGGCGGCAAAGGACGGGGATCCTCTAAGGGCCGTTAGCGATTAAATTGAGGCAGGACAAAGAGGAAGCGTCGCTGGTTTGTGGAGATATTAACGACCTTAATCGCCCGAAACGAGGCCATAAATTGCCGCCGGTGTCAAATTTAACATTTTGGTGGGGCGCATAAATTAAGTATTGTTGAAAACCTTAACATTGATTCGATTTCTTATTCTGTTTTAGCTATTTGTTCATAGGATGGAATAAGGAGCATGATGAAAAAAATGAACACGGCGAATCGTAAACTTTGGTAAAAAGGATTGAAGGAATAGAAAATATCAATGAATTTTAAAGTGATGTTTTTAAATTTAGGGTAAGATGATTTGTTATGTGATGAGTTTTCACAGTTCAATCCATATTAGGTACTTTCATTTCGATTCATAGGACATTTTTATCCTGAACGCATATTCTTTGTATCAATTCTGAAAAGAAAACATGCTTTTAATGTAACTAATAGATCAAAAGTTTCTGACGTAAGTTTGAATGGTTATAAATATTTTAAAAGTAAGTATTAAATTAGTGACCTTTAATTTAAAAAATGTTGGTGAGAAAAAAATACAATATCTTTTATGTTATTATAGCAACACTGACCAATTTGGTCAACTCTGCTTTTATCTTAACAGTAATATTAAATCTGTTACATGCTCTATGTTGACTACGCTTTTTTCTAGCTTATTTTATTCAATATTATGGCAACCTATTGCTGCCTCTCGTCCACTCCGCGGTGAATTACTGTGTACCTATCACTCCAGTAATCCTTATTATCCTTCCATCTAACCTCGGACAGACTTAAAGAATCTTATCTTTCCTTCTCTCGCCTTACATATGTTCTCCAACTTACCTGTTACCAATACTGTCCTAACATTATAAGTAGCTATTCTAACTTATTTGGTCTTCTTCTTCTGCGTCTACGGTGCTGCTGCTGTCGGTTTCGCTATGCAAAGGTTTCGTGAGATGATGACCAAAGAAGCCTTGCCTCTTCCGCTGCCGGGCATGATACTCGGCCGATTGGTTCGAGCCTTGTAGTGTCAAGACTGATTTTTCCTTATACTGTTCACCATAAAAGTCTAGGGAATAGTAATTGAGTTGGTTTTCCGTTTCCTTTCTCAATACTGTTTTTTACATAAAACCGTCACTCAATGCCGCTGCATAAGGGTTAGACGCCGTTGAAGCAACCTCACTGAGGAACAGACGCTGCGTGGACCACCATTCGTCCGGTTCCTAAACATTCGATCTATCTTGCATGGGTGACCCTACCATGAGTAGTTTATGGTAATCCCGCAAGCATAGCCCTAGGGGTCATCGGACCACACTAGCCCACTAGGGCATTTATTTCTGTATGTTACTCCTCAAATATTGTATGCAAAATTTTATCGTTATTTATAACTATTTGCTAAATTTTATCTTTTATAATAATATTTTAAATCTTTCACAAGAGACTCCATCGACTCAATCTCACACCAAAATAAAGACATATATCCTCTTTCTTCCCCTATTGGTTTGACCAAATACTATCCTCACTGACACAGTCTTCAACATCCTACTGTCAATTTTGATCATTACATGCATTTTTTCTGTCTTTTTAGGATTGCTGCCGGATGTCGCCTCTCTTCCTCTATCATCCCTTATTGTTTTCCTTTCTTTCTTCTCCCCTTGTCCATCCTTTATCATGTCCTACAATCTACGCCTATCATTCTGTTTCTTTAACCATGTTTCGCCCTCTAGAAAAAACCGCTAAATATCAAAGTTTTAGAAAACCGTTTTTAATATCCTTACACAATATCGCCGTTAGAAAATCCCTCTCCCTGAATTACATAAACAATTCTTCTCCTTAAGACACAACTACTGTGACCATTTCGGTTCAAAATATTTCCCCTATTTGACACATTAACCCCTCAATCGCTACTTTTCCTGTCTCTTTCAATGTCGTCTAGTCTTTATCTTTCTTGAAAACCGAATAATCTCTGTTTTTTGAATTTGTATAGCATATTAAAATGAATTAAAAATATTGACTTTGTAACAGGCCTCAATTCAGGATAACATCGCCAGAAGGCGCTAAGGTCATATTCGGGTAAAAATTGATCTGATGTGTATTCACCCTCTACCATACACCCTTCGGTGGCCTTCGGGGTACTAAATATCTAAAAATAACTACTAAAACCAGCTAGCAGCAGTCACTGAGGTGTGCCATCAGGGGTTTACGTTGTGCCTCACCACACCTTGGGGTTTCGTTCCTTTTTCAGCGTAATAAGGGTTAACTTATTGGTGAACCGTCGACAAAAAAGATTTATTTGCTCTTATTACAATATTACATAGATACTTCCCTAAAAGAAGTTTTAAAATTTCAAAAATTATTATTATTAATAAAAGCAAAAGGACACCCCAACACCACACGCACTGTACATATTTTCCTCAAACTCAATCTGCATTTCGCTTCTAGTTTCTCTACAGCCCAGCAAACCGGGAGAAAAAAAACAGTGACATTTCGAAAGTGATAGTCAAAAGAGTGACAGAGTGGCCGTCGACTTCCGGTTTTAATCTTGATAATTTTGTGTAGAGCCGCATATCCGCCACTGTTAACTTAGACTCAGCTCCTAGAAATGTCTAAAATCAAACATGGCGTACGGTCCCAGCCTTTTCGACGTCGTCCAGAATTAGGCCAGCATCTTTTTAGGTGCTCCTTAGGACAGGAAGCCAATATAGGATCGTGTATGCGTTGTACTCCTTTTGAGCACGGAACTTGCAATATCTTCCTCTTTTTCTCTTATATTCTCTTCTCAAAACAGCCTGCAAATGCAAAATTATCCAGATTATACATTCGGGTACAATTAACAAAAAAACATTTTATCCATAGTATGATTTACTTTACTTATTTCACAAAATTGGGTATTGTGTAGAGCTTAAACGTTTTATATGAGTAAAGGTTTGCTTTAATCGCAGGGTAAAAAAACGTAATTTTTTATCTTGTTGAGATGAGGATATGGGCCCTGTTTGTATTTTATTCTGAAAATCGGATAGGGAAAAGGAAAATACCGGAATTCAGTCGAGTGACGTAGGAATAAGCTATAAGGTAAAGACATCAGGCAAATATTTTAGACGAGAAAAAGAATATGACATCGATGAGGAAAACATAGGTTCAACCATACTCTGTGTTCTCCTCCCTTCATCCCGTCCAACATCCCTATCCTGTTCCTGCCCTTTCCCCGTTTGCCCAACATTCTCCCCTGTATTACCTTCTTCAGCATTCCGCTAATACTCTCAATACGCCTTTCATCCATATTTCCTGCCTCCATAGGATTTCTCTCAACAAACCCCTCTCCTAACCCACCATCTCCAGTACTTCCTCATTTGTTTTCTTTTCGGTCCATTTCACCTTCTCCATTCTTCTCCACACCCACATTTCAAAAGCCTCCAATCTACGTCTATCCCGCTGCTTCAGTGACCACGTTTCCGCGCCGTACATAGCTACGCTCCATATCAGAGTTTTTACGAGTCTTGTCTTAACCACCCTACTCAACGCCCCTGTCATCAACTCCCTCCTCCTTGAGAAAGCCTCCTTACCTAGCGAAATTCTTCTCCTTACGTCCCTACCACTTTGACCGTATTGGTCCAAAACACTTCCGAGATATGTAAACTGCTCTACCTGCTCTATTTTTTCCCCGGCTATCCTAATATTTAGCTTAGCCTTTTTCCTAGGATTTCACACCTTCTCCACACCCACATTTCAAAAGCCTCCAATCTACGTCTATCCTTTTGGTGCAGTGACACGTTTCCGCGCCGTACATAGTTACGCTCCTTATCAAAGTTTTTACGAGTCTTGTCTTAAGATCCCTACTCAACGTCCCTGTAATCAACTCCCTACTTCATGGGAAAGCCTTCTTGCCTAGCATAATTCTTCTCCGAGATATTTAACTCTTCTCCTTGCTCTATTTTTTCCCCGTCTGTTTTAATATTAAGATTAGCTTTTTTTCTGAAAAATGGCATAACCTTTGTTTAATCAATATTGATTCTCATCCCACATTTATCGCACTGAACCTCCATTTCACACAGCAATGCTTAAAAACCTTGGCTGAGGAACTAACGCTTCGACATCAACAAACCAAACCGATTCTACGAATTTCACATCGAAATTCAACCCTACCTCCGGTTTTTCTCATGCCTCCTTAATCATTTCCTCCACATATGCGTTGAACAGCACCGGTGGCAATGGGCAAACCTGCCTTATACCACTTCCTTACACAGACCATCCGGACTCTCCGTTCCTCACTCGCACCTGAGCAGTCAGACACATGTACAGGTTGCGGATCAGTCTCCTGTCCCTCCAATCCATTTCTATTTTCTGCAATGCACGCATTAATTTATACCAATCCTTCCATCAATCGCTTTTTCGAAATCTACAAAACAGGCAAATACGTCCTGATTGTATTCTATATTCCTCTCGATTAGTGATCTCATTACTGCAAAGGAATCACGCGTACCTCTTACTTTCCAAACCCTGAACTGATCATCCCCTAAGTAATCAGTTGCTTTACTCTCTATACTTTTGTTGATGATCCTGAGAATAACTTTAGCTGCGTGGGATGTCAAACTTATTGGTCTTTAATCCTCACATATTGTAGCCTTTGCTATTTTTGGAATAGGAACTAACACCGATCTCAAAAAATCATCCGGCCAGATTCCTTCCTCATAGTTACTACGAATCAGGCCATATATGGCCTTCTTCCCACCTTTTCGTAACCATTTTAAAAGTTCTACAGGAATGGTGTCCACCCCCACGGCCTTATTTGCTTTCTTCTCCATTAATGTCCTTTCTATTTTATCGTTGAATATGCCTGGACCTAAGCTATCTTCTTCTACGTCATGTTCCTTTTCTATGTCTAACCTTGTCCGCCTAAGCTCTTTACCATAGAATGTTTCTATATATTCCTTCCATCTCTCTTGGACCTTTCCATCTCTTTCCTGGTTCCACTATTATTTTACCCAATAATTTTTAGCGTTTAGCACAGTTGTTACCTTCTTAATTCCCGATAATAACTAAACCTTGCTGTATAGAGCGCTATTTTCACCCTTCTTATGTAAACTTTTCATATCTTCGAATAGCGTATTTCAACATTCTTCTTCCGCTTTATTTGCTCCCCTTCTTAAATTATTGTTAAACTCTTTGTTCTTCATTATGTCTAACTCTGCATTCATTTTTCCATCTTATATGTGGAAGTGGAAGCTTGCAAATCAAATACGCATAATTTCTTTAAAAGTGGATATTGAATTCTTCTCATTATAATACTCTCTATATAAAACCATAAATAATTGCAACCAAAATAAGAAAGATACCCCTAATGATATGTATACCGAGTAAAAGGACTGTTTTAATTTAAGACAACATTTGCCATTCCACGGACATTACAATGTAGCCATATGGATTAAGGTTTATAGATACTATTTCAAGGAGAGACATCACCCTAAATTAAAAACGAAAACGTTTGTATTGCTGGAATGTATGTATTGAACTCTGTGTTGGCATTTTATCTGTTAATAGGTTCTCACCTTGTTCAGATTGTGTAGCGTCTAGAACGGGAGGCTAGTCTAAGCCGTGGAAGTTCGCTACGGTGTCTTCGCCTTCGGGGTACAGGTAGGGGGGCGTTGGCTTCTGCATTTCTTATGGCAGTCCATTCTTCCAACACCATGGCAGTTGACATGTCCCCCCTGCCCCACAATCCATCAAAATGCAGTTCTGGTAATTCCACAGCGCCTCGATCCCCGTTTCCTCCATCTGCGAACTCTTCTTCCGAATTCTCCCCCCAAAAATCATCATCATCGCTCTCATCCACGTGCCAAGGGTCGAAATCATTCCACCAAATAATATCAAAATCCCTCGCTTCTCCTTCCACACTGTTTCCTAATTCTTCTTCTTCCTGTTCCTCTAAGCCACCTTGCACTTCACCACCCAAATCCATCGCCACTTCATGTAAAACACCCCCCACCTCCTCGTACACCTGTTCTTCTACCTCACCTTGCACATCACCCCCCAAATTCATTTCCAAATTACCATTTGCAGAACCCCCCACCTCCTCCACAACCTCTTCCGTCCCCGGATCCTGTAGCTCATCTTTTTTTTTCAACTTACAACAGCCTGCAAATGCAAGAAAGCGCATTATTTTAAGTCCTTTTATTGAACTTTCATCATTACGTTTGTCACCATTTCCATTTCTTAAACATTATATCATTACCACCTTAATCAAAGGGCACCATCTCATCTTCCGGTATGTAAACACCCAGATCTATATAAATCGCATTTAAACGTAGTTTATGGTAATTTTACTCT
The DNA here is from genome assembly GCA_037158775.1 of Hetaerina titia. NCBI lineage: Eukaryota > Metazoa > Arthropoda > Insecta > Odonata > Calopterygidae > Hetaerina > Hetaerina titia. The sequence goes on from CM073778.1 coordinate 84,274,672, forward strand.
CTAATTTGTGAATTTCGAGAAGAATGTCTAGGTTCTTTCAAAATACTATAATATAAGTTATTAGTCCTAGGAATAAGGATACAACAGTCCTCTTTTTTTCAGTATATTTCAAATAAAAAGCAAATTATTTATCTTATATCATTACCTTTTCTAACATTAATATAATTGGTTTCTTTTGAATTGCAATTCTAGTTTTTGGTATAAGACTTAATGTGTCAAATTATCTATCCTTAAACTGCAAAATATTGATCAAATATCCTAATTAAATATGTGAAAACATTCTACTTACACAATAGGTTTCCCATTTTTGAAATAGGTTTTAATACATTCGTAGCCTAGGTAACGGTTGCATTGATTTATTTATATTTGCAATTCATTGTTGTGCGCAGTGGCATTCATATAAAATGCTTCCAAAATATTAACATAAGCGTAAATAATGAACCGCGGAAGCTGAATTAGACAGATTTATTCGAAATTTAGAAGGTAAACAAGTGCATTTATTACTTTCACTTAAAATGCACTGCGGGCTTGATAATTAATTTCTAGTCAGTTCAAACTCAGATTCATACATTAGTCCATTTTCTTTCGTCCGCTTTCCGTATTGCCTACAAGTATCACACTAACCCAATTCAGAAAAGAAATAAGGATGGTAAGACTTAACTTGAATTATCTTAATATATCCACACCATATGGATAAATAATGAGAACTTGATCCAGGTCATATTATTTAATATTCGATCCTCATAATCCTCGGTTATTATTTATTCTTTATATGAATTGATATTTTAATGAATGAAAAATATAAAAACGTCTTTCTTTTGTATATACGTACAGTAATATGGCTCCTATTAACGAAAAAGATGCCTACCATAATTTTTAAGTTGATAAAATTATGTATTCAAGTGATATTCTTTATCCCCTAATGCTCTTTATTACCGATTGTTAATTACTGTTTTTATTTGGATTTTTCTGTGTCATAAATAAATCTTTCTTCTTGGAATAGCAGCACAATGTCGAGTATTTTTCTAGAAGGTACTATGAACCACCTTTTAGTCTATTTCTACAACTCTAAACCCAATATAACTGGAGCTGAGGCGAAGGAAGTAGAATATCTTTGATTTCGCCGCACTAAGGAGTTCTCCTCATCCACATGTCTAACTAGCATCATTTAACCATCCATATCTCGTCGTCCATATGTCTGGATACCTTTAAATACTTATTTTGCGAAAAAATGTCATGCCACTTGTCGGGAAAAAATGTCAACTCTATTAATTCAACCGCCGTTTCGGATGTTCAGCGTACGTTTACGTTATTGACGTCACCCTGCCTTGTGAGTCATTTCCTCCGACGAAACATTATCGTCATTGACTAAAGGCTTCGTTTAAAATCATCGGCGTATCCATTATCATAGGGTCCATCTTCGTGAAAGATCGTCGTAAGATTACCTGTGAATACACCAGCGTCAAAAGGGCCATGGACGATGACGAAGCATTATTTCGTTATGGACGAACATTCCGGGTATGCCAATTACTTGTTCGTATTCAATACATACGCTGCGATTAGGAATGTATGTAGTTGGAAAATCCGACGAATTACTACTATCTAATCGACGAATTTCGATAAATATATATCTGATTTAAATATGTCGGATACAACTCCTCCTTTACCGTTTGTAACTTGTCCAAAAAATTCCCTTGAGCGTTTCACCCAGGAAAGATGGGTGACTTGAAGAAGCCATTCCAATTACCAATTTCATGAGTTCTTTATTTCATTAGTTTTATGCTACGAATTTAATTAAACAATTTACAGTTTCCAAGTGTCGCATAAGAGGATATATTAGGGTTAACGATTTCTAGTAAAAGTTTTATTCCATTCCACGACATTTCAATTATGGGCATCGGTTGACCGACTCAAATTGATAATCTATCTGAGGTGAGACATCGGTAAAGACGCTCTAAATGAAAGAATTTAATAAATTAACCTTTTCCATATTCTTGGCTAGTATTTGGTCTTAATCATTTTTGGACAAATTACAGTTGACTTATTTTCCTAAACTTCTCTGAAGTATGACAAAAATTCTTTTGGATTCCCTTCCAAAATTTCCGGCCGAGGGCCGTGCCCGGCAGCGGTAGATGGTAGGCTCCCCGCGTCATCATCTCACAAAACCCTTGCAAAGCGAAACTGACAGCAACAGCACAGAAAACGCGGAACAAGACGAAATAAGTTAAAATAGCCACAACACCCTCTGAAAATGGTGAGAACATATTAATGGATAAAATGCCACCACAGAGTTCAATACATACATTCAAGCATTATTAAATTTAATCGATACGTTAAAAACAATTTTGAGAAAGGATTCGGAAAACAAACTCAATTTTATTTCCAAGACTCTAATGGTGAACGGTATAAGGAATAATCAGTCTTGGCGCTGCGGGACTCGACCAAATCCGTTTCCTTTCTCAACTATGTTTTTAACATAAAACCGTCACTCAATGATGCTGGACTAGGGTCAGACGTCTTTGAAGCCGTCAAACTAAGGAATATTCGCTGCGTTGACAACCATTTGTTCGATTCCTAAGTTCTCGATGTATCTTACATGGCTGACTCTACCAGGAGCAATTATTAGTAATCCAGCCAGCACAGCTTTAGCGGTCATCGGAAGAGACAAGCCAACTAGTGCATTTATTACTGTATGTTAGTTTCCTAATTTAATGTTTATAAATTTATTGTTATTTATAATTAATTTGTTAAATTTTATCTCAAATAATAATTTTTCAAATCTTTGACGAGAGACTCCATCGACTCATTCTCACACCAAATTGATATATCTATCCTATGTCTTCCCCTTTTCTTTTGACCAAGTACTATCCTCCATGACTCAGACTTCAACATACTACTGTCATTTTTGATCATTACAATCCGTTTTTCTCCCTTTTTAGGATTTCTGCCGGACGTCGCCTCTCTTCCTCCACCATTCCTCATTTTTTTCCTTTCTTTCTACCCACCTTGTACATCCTTCAGCATTCGGATATTTCAAAATCCTAAAATGTAACCCTATCATCTTGTTTCAATAACCATATTTCCGCGCTCTACATAACAACGGTAAATACCAATGTTTTAGCGAACCTTTTTTTTTAATATCCTCAAACAATATCGCTGTCAGAAAATCTCTCGCCTTAAAAATTCCAAAAATAATTATTACCCTTATGACCCAATTATTTTGAACATCTCAGTTCAAAATACTTCTCAGGGACATAAGCCCCTAATCACCTCAAGTGTTTACCTTCCTATATTAATGTCGTCTGGCCTTCCTCTTTCTTAAAAATTGATAAATCTTTGTTTTTTGCTTTGACCGGGGTAACTTTATCGAATGTGTAGTTCATATTAAATGTAATGAAATTATTGACTCATAAATACACCTGAAGTCAGAATAGCATAAGCAGACCACGCTAGGGTCATATATTACTACCATAATTACTCTAGTGTGTCTTAACCCCCTACCACACATCCTACAGTGGCTTTCGGGGTACTGAATATCAGAAAATATCTACTAAACCCTCGTAGCGGCAGCCAGTGAGGTGTGTCATAAGGGGTTCATCTATTGCCGCACCACACCCTGGGGGTTCGTTCCGTTTTCTTAGTAATTTATATAGTTAGCATTAATGTAGTATGTTGAAAGAACGTAGACATTCTACTTTCAAATTCAAAAATAAGAGAGTAAAATTACTTTAAACTACGTTGAAATGCCATTTTTGTAGGTATGAGAGCTTACATACCGGAAGATTTCGTGGTTCATTAAAGCAAAAGGGCACCTAAGTCCACCCAACCCCACACGCAGGATTTACATTTTCGCCAACTCGTTCTATATTTCGATACCTATATCTCTAAAGCCCGGCAATCCGGCAACAATAATCAGTAGTATTTCCAAGACAGTAGCACGAGGCCATGAAGCGCTCCCCAATTCCTAGTGTTGCTTCTTGTATCTTCTCCTACATCCGAGCAGTTGGAAGCGAAAATTAGTGACATTTCCAAGATGATAAAAGAGGGAGAGGCAGAGTGGCCAGTGAGGTGAGCCATAAGGGGTTCAGTTATTTCCGCACCACACCGTAGGCGTTCGTTCAGTTTTCTGCGTAATAGGTAAAGTTAGTATCAGTGTAGGATTTTGAAAGAACGTAAACATTTTATTTTGAACCCTACATAGAAGAAAGTAAATTTCCTATAAAATACGTTCAAATTCGATCTATGTAGATATGCATTTTTACATACTGGAAGATTTGGTGGTGTCTTTCGCCTGGGGTGGTAATGAGAAAATGTTTAAAAAATGGAAATGGTGACAAACTTAACGATTAAAGTTAAAAGAACTTAAAATAATCCGCTTTCTTGCATTTGCAGGCTGTTGTAAGAAAAAGAATATAATAGAAAAGGAGGAAGATATTGGAGGTGATGTTGATGAAGTGAGAAGAACGTTGGAAGATACTTTGTGTGGCATCCAGAGAGGTGGGTTCGAGCATGAACTGAGGGGTGATTTGGAAGACGTTTGGGGGAATGATTTGCGGGCTAACTCGGTGTGAGAGTTACAGGGTGAGGTAATTAAAGAGGTGAAGGAGGAATATGAGAAGTAATTAGATCTGTGACTGACTGACGGAAGCTGAAGTATTGCGCCGTCAGGCGCATACCCAGCTATGCTGATGAACGGTTGTGTGACATCAGTGAGTCTGAGGAACAGTTGGGGGGTCGTTTACGTGGTGATTTGGAGATTATTGGTTTAATTGATTGATTGAAACTTGTATATACATTTATATATATATAAAAAACTTAGACAGTAACACACAGTACGAGAACACATAAAAAGAACACTTACAATAATGTCTTGATAATTTCGACGGACTCGAGCTCCGTCTTCTTCGGAAGATAAGATATGACTGGTCAACTGATCATCTGAAATTATCAAGACATTATTGTGAGTGTTCTTTTTATGTGTTCTCGTACTCTGTGTTACTGTCTAAGTTTTTTATTCAACACTTCCGTGTTATTTCAAAGATATCATTTATATATATATATATATATATATATATATATATATATATATATATATATATATATATATATATATATATATATATAGTTTGCTATATATATATATATATATATATATATATATATATATAGTTTGCTCTGACTATTTAGTCTGACTGATGACTGATGCTTAAGCACTGCGCCGTTTGGCGCATTTTACACCGATACCCAGCTATGCTGATAAACGGTTGTGTGATATAAGTGGCTTAAGGGCGAAATTAAGCTAACGAGTATACTATTTGGTGATTATTAGGATTCATTTAGACTTGTTTTTGCACGTTTGTATTTAAAATGTGGATTATCAGAATAGTTCCATAAAGGTTCTATGAGAGGGTTACCAGTATTTCCTATTGCTTGCTGAAATGACAGGGCTACGTCTCTTAGATAGGTTGGTAGGTTTGATATTTTGAGGTCCTTGTGAATGTCTGAGTTTCGGACGAACCAAGGGGCGTTAGTAAGAGTTCGCAAGATTTTATTTTGAAAGCGTGTCAGTTTGTTCAGGTTTTTTGCAGCTACTGATCCCCAGGCTGGATAACCGTAGGTTAGGATAGGTCGTATCATGGATTTGAACAGAAGTATCTTAGTAAGAAGACGGAGGGGACTCGTGCGCTTTATGAGGGGATAGATTGAGAAAAAGGCCGCGTTGGCCTTGTTAAGTGCATATTGGGTGTGTGCTTGCCAAGTGAGTTTCTTGTCCAGTTGTACACCAAGAAATTTGGCAGATGATGCCTGGGGGATCTTTTCCTTGCCGTAGTAAATGGGGGTGTTGTTAGGTTTCTTCCATTTTCTGGCGTAATTGACGTTGATGCATTTTGTTGGGTTTAAGGTAAGTTTCCACTCGCTCATCCAGTTTTCTATGCTGTCTAAGTGTTCTTGGATATTTTCTGCAGCATGATTTGGGTCGAAGGAAGTTGATGCTATAGCAGTGTCATCCGCATAGAGGTAGCTTTCAGTTTTTGGGTGTGAGGGGAGATCGTTAATGAAAAAGTTAAAAAGAACGGGTGATAGAATGGCTCCTTGAGGGACGCCTGCTGTGATGGATCGGGTAGTTGATCTAGCATTGTTAACAGCAACAAAGAACGTGCGGTTAGTAAGAAAAGAGTGGATGATCTTAGTTAGATATATTGATATATCAGTTTTGAGCAGTTTAAGTATCAGGCCAGCGTGCCAGACCTTGTCAAAGGCTCTTTGGAGATCAAGGAAGGTTACTTGGGTGTGCTTGTGAATGTTGAAGCCGAAAGTGATCTTTCCAACCAATCTTGTAATTTGCTGGGTCGTGGAATGGTGACGACGGAAACCAGTTTGCTCAGGTCTGATCAGGTCTAAGGCCGAGATTTCTTCTTGCAGCCTGTTTAAAATGCATTTTTCTAGGAGTTTTCCCATGCAGGGGAGCAGGCTAATGGGTCTGTAGTTAAGGATATCAGAAGGGTTTTTATCAGGTTTTGGAAAGAGGATAATTTTGGCCGTTTTCCACGCCTTTGGGAAGTACGATTGGGTAAGGCAAGCATTAAGGATGGAAAGTAGGTGTTGGATGAAAGATTTAGGAAGCTTTTTGAGGTGATTGTAGGAGATTTGATCGGGGCCGGGTGATGACTTGGTTTTGGAGTGGGAGATTATAGAAAAAAGTTCTTGAGGTATGATTTCCGGGAATGGGGGAAGGGGACAAAGGGAAAGGTTAGAAACGCTATTTGAGGCTTCTGAGTCCAACAATGACGTTTTATCATTTTTAAAAATGCATTAAAGGGAGTCGGCAAAGGCATTTGCTTTGTCGCTGTCATCGTATAGTGCTCTCCCATTATGTAGTATTGGCGGGGTGGGTAGCTTTCTCCTGCGTAAGCTGGGGGCTAGGATCCATACCGAGTGGTCCTCATGTGAGAGTGAGCTTATTTTGTCATGCCAAGTTTTTTCTCTATGTGTTCTAATTTGGGAATTTACCAGGTTTCGGAGTGCACAGAAGCGGTTTTTATCTTGGCGGAGATGAGTGCGTTGCCATAGGGTTCTGGCCTTGTTTCTGAGCGAAATTAGGCACAGAATATTCTGAGGTAGCGTGGGACCTGCGATGGAGACCGGAGAAGGAGGGTAGCAGGAACGATGAATGACGTTGGTTAGGGTACTTGTGAAATCTTGAGATGCTTTTTCTATGTTGTCTGGAGTATTAGTGATAGGAGCAACGAGATTGATGGCCAAGCAGTTTTCTTTAAAATTTTTCCAGTTAATTCTTCTTATGGGTTCTGGTTGTAGGTAGGAAAGGGTAGGAACACAGTAAAATTTGGGGCAGTGGTCGGAGGCAGAGTTGTCAAGGTTAATGATTTGAAATGATATATTTGCGGATGAAAGAACTACATCCAGGATATCGGAGGAATGGGGGTGGTGATGAAAGTGGGTGGGGAAAGGTGGTGAGTGAATAGCAAGATTTTTGGTGAATAGAAGCTTACGAAGGGCACGCCCTCGTGTGGTGGTGGTTTTGCAACCCCAGGCAGCATGCTTGGCATTCAAGTCGCCACCTATTATAAGCTTATGGTGCAGTAGGGATGAGAGTGCTGATAAGTCGGGAGAGTCTGACTTTGGGGTTGAAGGTGGGAAGTAGGCTGACCAGATATGTAGAGTCCCAGTAGCTCCTTTTATTGCTATTCCAGCAAGTTCCAGTTTTTGGGTGGATGGGGGTTGTAGTTCCGTGGAGAGCAGGCTAGTTTTGGATAGGACCATGCAATGATATATAATTATATCAAACGCAATGATATATTATTATTATTAGGTAATCTACCGGTTAAGGTAGGTTTTGGATGGACACAACTATCAAATAAACATTTTGTGACTCCCCACCTAGCAAACTAATCTATATCAGGTCCCTCTTCATCTCGGTGTACTTCTTTCCTCCGTTCATCCCGTCCAACACCCCTAACCTGTTCCTACCTTTACCTCGCTTGCCCAACATTCTCCCCTCTAATACCCTCTTCAACATTCCACTACCGCTCAATACGCCTTTCATCCATTTTTCCGGCCTCCATAGGATTTCTCTCAACAAACCCCTCTCCTCCCCCACCGTTTCTAGTACTTCCTCATTTGTTTTCCTTTTGGTCCATTTCACCTTCTCCATTCTTCTCCACACCCACATTTCAAAAGCCTCCAGTCTACGTCTATCCTCCTGCTTCAGCGACCACGTTTCCGCGCCGTACATACCTACGCTGAGGTACATATCAGGGATTTTACGAGTCTTGTCTTAACATCCCTACTCAACGTCCCCGTCATCAACTCCCTCCTCCTTGAGAAAGCCTCCTTGCCTAGCGCAATTCTTCTCCTTACGTCCCTACCACTTTGACCGTGTTGGTCCAAAACACTTCCGAGATATGTAAATTGTTCTACCTGCTCTATTTTTTCCCTGCCTATTTTAATATTTTGCTTAGCCTTTTTCTTTCTGGAAAATCGCATAATCTTTGTTTTATTAATATTGATTCTCAACCCATATTTATCGCACTGAACCCCAAATTCACTCAACAATGCTTGCAACCCCTTGGCTGACTGAGCAACTAATGCTTGGTCATCAGCAAACCTAACCGATTTTACGAATTCCCCTCCGACTTTCATTCCTACCTCCAGTTCTTCCCATGCCTCTTTAATCATTTCCTCTACATATACGTTGAACAGTTCCAGTGACAATGGGCAACCCTGCCTTACCCCTCTTCCTAATACTGCCCATGCGGACTCTCCGTTCCTCACTCACACCTGAGCAGTCTGAGACATGTACAGGTTGCGAATCAGTCTCCTGTCCCTCCAATCCAATCCTATTTTCTGCAATACACGCATTAATTTTTCCCAATTCACTCTATCAAACGCTTTTTCGAAATCTACAAAACAGGCAAAAACGTCCTGATTGTATCCTATATTCCTCTCGACTAGTGATCTCATTACTGCAATGGCATCACGCGTACCTCGTCCTTTCCTGAACCCAAACTGATCATCCCCTAAGTAATAATTTGCCTTACTCTCTATCTTTTGTTGATTATCCTGAGAATAACTTTAGCTGCGTTGGATATCAAACTTATTGTTTTGTAATCCTCACATGACGAAGCCTTTGCCTTTTTTGGAATAGGAACTAACACCGATCTCACAAAATCTTCCGGCCAGATTCCTTCTTCATTGATACTACGAATCAGTCCATCAGTCCTTTTTTCACCTTTCCCTAACCATTTCAACATTTCTACAGGAATATTGTCCGCCCCCACAGCCTTATTTGCTTTCATCTCCTTTAATGCCCTTTCTATTTCATCGTCGAGTATGCCTCGACCTAAGCTATCTTCTTCTACGTCATGTTCCTTTTCTATGTCTAACCTTGTCGGCCTAAGTTCTTTACCATACAGTGTTTCTATATATTCCTTCCATCTTTCTTGGATTTTTCCTGGTTCAACTATTATCTTACCCCATTTATCTTTAACTGTTAGCACAGATCTTGCCTTCTTACTTCCCGATAATAACTTAACCTTGCTGTATATTGCACCAATTTCACCCTTCTTCTGTAAACTTTCAATATCCTCGCATTGCGTTTTCCACCATTCTTCTTTTGCTTTATTTGTGGCCCTTCTCAATTTATTGTTTAACTCTTTGTACTTCATTTTACTTAACTCTGTGTTTACATTTTTCCATCTTCTTCT